>BQNB010037016.1:0-49075 GCA_026074375.1 Tanacetum coccineum | reverse complement strand
TGTTAGATGTTAAACTAAAAATGTATCGTTAACATACTAATGATTGTGCTCATATACTTGATTATAATACTTCTATACTCTTATAATTAGGACCAAACTGTTCACGTAAACCCTAGTGACTTGTATCAACATAATGGAGCATGCATCGGTATTCTCATCGCTGAAAATATCTGTTATGTAAACAAAACCTAGAGGATCGTTTGGGTATGATAAGCAAATGGTCTTCCTGTCTTCTTTATTTGATCTTTGCTGATATCTTCTGTATAGGAATTTTTTTCTTCGTCAATAGGGAATACAGTTGCCGAGCTTCTCTTGTCAGAGATGAGTTGAGAGGGTTTTCTCATATTTTTTCAATCCAAAAGTAGTCGATAGTTAGTTCATTCAGTAATGTAGAGATCAAAATTAGTTGTATTTGCGTTAAGCTAAGCATGTTGGTAGCAAAGATTTAAATAGGTACGAAGTGCTTATTTATATACTCATGTCATGCTACAAAACAATTCATTATATTTCTCTAATTAATGTCTATCTAAATTTATTTATTTCATGTGTGCAATCCCTAATAGGTAGGGATTGTATAAGCCAAATTAGGGAGAAATGATGGAATAAATCACCTTATAACCATCCATCATCATTGATAGAACCTTGATGCCAAAGTGGAGTAACTTGGAATCCTTCAACAACACTCTGGTTAAAAACCTGTATTGACAATACTTGTTGAGCTTTTCATATAAACTGCATTTAAACCACGTCATTTTAAGTTCAAAAAACTTCTCATCACATATGAAGATCAATGACACCAGTAAAACCCCTTATCCAATGCAAAATATTTCTAATAGTAAACCTTTAGAAAACATGAACACATGGAAACAGCCTGAAACCAATTAGGAATAATATCTAATTAATAGATCAGTACATTCACCTATGCGGCTGGGCTTAACTCGGTCATATTTAACCAGGCTTGAGGGAACCCTCATAGTTAGTTCTATGGTATTATACTTTAGATGTTGCAAGTACATTATATAGAAGTAGCAGTTGCTTACATTTAACAATTATCCAAGAAACAATCGTTTATTAGGTGAACTCTTTCTAAACCTTTAGTGTTTGGCAAAGACCCCAAAATGGTGTCTCTGACTCCGGGTTAAAATAATACCATTTTTGTGTTTTAGTGTAATATATATTTTCTAAAGTAATAAGTTTGGCTTTCTTCACGCTATCCTTTTCCTCGCCATCATTTTGATTATGGTTCTTTAGTATCACGACCTTTGCCCTTTTTCATGTTTTATTGTTGATGAACACTTGAGATCTTTCAGATCAACGGCGCCCTTTACGGTCACTGTGGAAGCGTTCATATCAGGTTTCACACTTTGAACTCCTATTTAGTACACAATTATCATCACTTTTGCATTCAGTCACATGAAAAAAACCTAATGTGGGCCGCTACTTTTAAACAAAACCATATTGTGATCATGTATATATTGCATTCATCCATATATTTTTCTTCCTATTTGCAGGTTATCTTATTTGAATTAGAAAGTACTGCTTACAATCACAAGTGACATGTTTAATCGATCACTTACCGTTAAATTCTCTTAATGCAATCAAGTCGATAACACTCGCTAAATTCTCTAAACACCTCTTGGACACCTGTGACCACTGAATGACTCAAAGGCAAAGATGTGAACCAGCAGCTTGTAGCATGAACTTCCATTTATCCAACGGCTCATTTACGTTCAACCCGATCTGTGTCCTCACATGCCATTTAATAAACCCACAATTATAAAATTAGTGCATCACAGTTCTAAATTAACGAATCACAATTATAAAATATCATTTAGACATTTTATCAAACACCTTTTGTGTATTTTTTGAAAACACCACCTTTAAGCTTTATGTTCTCAAATTTTCTTAAAATAACTAATCAATATAATCCACAATATCACAAAACTCATAAAATCTATACATCAAACATGATTATCGAAGAAGATTAAAACAAAAACAAAACTTGAACTCATAATGAACAATAATTATTACATATTAATAGCAACAAACACATATACATATGCTTTATAAATAATTTTAAATAGAAAAAAAGAATCAAAACAAGTTATAAAACTTACTTTTATCTCCGATTTAAGCAATTATGACTCGATAATTAAGTGAATCTGATAGTTTATTGTGTTGATTGGAAGAAAAATGGAAAAGATGAAAAGAGTGTGGAGTTGTGGATCTGATGATCACGAAATAAGAAAAGAAAAAAATGAAAAAAATTAGGCATTATATATGATCTATGAAAATGTTACAAAATAAACCTTGGATAATGTAAAAAGTTACAAACAGCCCTCTGTAGTTTGGTGCGAAAAAAAGGAGGGGGAGAAAGCTTGATCCAACGAGTGGGAATTGGTTTTTTAGGTTTTCCACCGAGATGAGGTTTTCTCATGATCCCATCCCTATATATATATATATATATATATATATATATATAATACGAAAATAAACTTTCCGAAGAAAGGTTCTTCAAGGCACTAACTTCAAACATTTCACGAAAATCGTACACCTCTCCCCGGCAGCGACGCCATTTTTTATGAACGTCAAACGCGTGTCGTAATAATATATAGTATATCCCATTAGATAAGAAAATTACTTTCGGAAAAGTAATAGTCTATCTTCCGAATTTCGTTTCCACGGCAAGAGATGAATTGAAATCCATGTTAATGTTTTTGAAGAAAAATGCTTGATTGTCATTTAAGATTTTTGGTTTTAAAACTATTTTTAATACTAACAAAATTTTACCAATATTAATACTAGAACTATACTTAACAATAAAACTACGAGAATTATGCTAAAATGATCTAAAAATAAAGGGAGGCGTGTGATATTTATAGAATTATCCTAAGTGGAGAAAAATGAAGGGAGGCGTGCGATATTTATAACCAAGAGGGGTGAGTATTGTAAATTTCGTCCAATGATTGCTCAATCCATTAACCAATGATTGGCCTGTATGTATGTTACCTCGGATCATGAAAGATATCCACCGTTGTAGCTCTGACACGTGTCCATCCCTTATGCTTATTAATCACACAGCACTTTCATTTGTTGGATCTGTTTTGCAAATTGAATTGAGATATATAACAAACACAAGCCTCTCCATGTGTCGCACCCTTATTTTCTCTCCCCATAAATAGTGCTCAGGCATGTGAGCTCATTTTATTTATTTAGAGGCACATGTATCTTACATCAGCTGACGTCACTCCCCTATATAATAAGACTTTTAACATTATTATTTTGGGCTTTCATGTTGGGCTTAAGTTGGGCTTGGGCTGGTCTGGCCCATAAAGTGGGTTACGGGCTGGCCCAATAAAATCCGAGGGCACCGTTGGACTCGTTTTCTTACGCGTTTTCCAATGGCATGCTCAGGGAGTCTTTCACGACTTTGTCTTGATCTTGATATTTGAGCATTCTTTATTGAAACGAACCCGTAAATATCCGTTTTTGCCTTGTTTTTAATCTGTTTTACCTGTAAGACATAAAAATACCAAACAAACATATATGCACAATAATTATTCATATTTTAGCATTTTTAGTCCGATTAATTGTGTTTTACAGAGAATAAACGATGTGTGTTTTAGTGCACATCAAACTCCCCCCACACTAAGCCATTGCTGGTCCCACAAGCAATGTAAATAAAACAAACCCAGAAATAAATAATTTTATCCCCCTTTAACTTATGACCCCTCACAATCAAACAAGAACAGAAAAGGTCTATTAAGAGGGTTCAAAAATCATTTATTTCGCAAGCACCCCTGTTTTAACCACTTATTTAATAATGGATAAAAACTAAGGTACGACTTACTTAAAAGGCTCAAAGAACGGGAGTTCATCATCCTTGACTTTTCACAATCCCCATACTAAGCTTAAAACGAAATCACAGTCAAATATAAAATTAGATGCTAACACTACTCATAAATGCTAATTGTGTAAACGCAGCTACTTTTCGCTCCCTTATTCCTAAATCCTCTAAGGATTTTATTTTTATTATTGGTGACAAATAAATTAATGCCTTATTCACATAAAGTAAACCCGATTTAGACTATAAATAGTTTGAAATCATTTCCTAAAGAGACGATATGGTGAGAATAAGGTCCACATTATGGTTCTAATTTTGCATGATTTAGGGGTTATTCTTTTTATTTCATCCGCAACAACTCAACTACGAGTCCAGAGACAAAGGCTTCATTTAGATAACCCCGGAGCGACCATGGTCCAGGAATCTTATTTCGACCTCGGTGATCCTCAACCTTTTTGAAGGCTGCAACATCGGTTGTGAGCCGGCAAGATGCAATAAACTTTTATTAGTCTCAGATTATTTCTATGTGCCTTATTTAGAAGACTGCCACATCGGTTGTGAGCCGGTAAGAGGCAGTAAACTTTTATCAGTCCATAGTTTTATTATTATTATTACCTCCACCCTTTAAACGACTACCACATCGGTTGTGAGCCGGCAAGAGGTAGTGGTCTTATTTCGGCTTCGGTTTATTACATAACTATTATTATTAGCCAAATTTAAAGTCATGTTGTCTTTTAACAACTGCCACATCAGTATGTGAGCCGACCATGGTCCAGGAGTCTATTTCCCCACAACACTGACAAAACCTTGATGTGTATCTTACTTTCACCAGAACGAATCTCTACGAAGTGATTTAAATTAAGAATCAAAAAAACGAAAGCAACTTTATTTATTCAACAATTATATAACGTTTATTAAGCTGGTGAGAGCAAAAAGCCACAATTAACCTCTATGAGCTCTAAAGAGTTCTAACTACTCCACGCTTAGCATCTAACTTATATTCAATTCTATCATTTTTCATTCTTTGCAAAATTTTAAAGTTAAACTAACGCTAAGTCTCGAAAGCTAAGGGGAAAGCTAGTGTTTAAAACTTGGTCAGTCAAAAGCTACCTAATTCTACGGGCCTACTTATTTATATATTTTTATATTTTCATCATTTTTACCATTTATTATTATTATTATTATTACTATTATTATTATTATTATTATATATATATATATATATATATATATATATATATATCTTGTAACACCCCCAAAATGGGTCGCAGCGGAATATGGATCCGGGGCATGTTACTTCAAGATCAACAGCACAAGATATATATAAGAACGACACAAAAGTCGTTTAAATTGATACATTGAAATTCAAATAAGATCGAATCAAAAGATCCCCCATACTAGAACTACACATTGTCCTCAATGTGAAATTGTCACCCCCATACTAATTTCAAGGCATAATCCAAATATTAAGGGGTCTCTACGCAAATCTAAACCGTTTATTAATTATGCTAATAGATAAACCTGTTAATCAACAAGATATAGGATTTACGGATTCCTTATATAAGGTATGATAAGGATTTAGGATAGAGTGGACGATGGAACATAACACGGTGCCGAGAGCCTTCAAAAATCTAGGCAAATACTTAGACATTAAACACAAAACACGAAAACACGAGAATAAGGAGAGGCGAGCCTCCTCCAAATCACAACTTATTAATAAATTTATCTAATATAATATTAGTGGTCGGACAACCATATTTAGTGGTCCTTAGGGTAAGGTTTGGAGATTCCGGGGAAGTTGTGGAGATCCGGGACAAAACCATAGGTGGTTGTCCTTCTCAAAATAAAGTTTAAGTCTATAAACAATGCACACCTTGAAGTTTGGTACGTCCGGTTAAGATAACTTGATGGCACAATAAGGGAAACTTGAGCAACGGTGAATGGTCTAGTCAAACGGGTTTTAAGCTTTGCCTGAGATATTACTTTATCGAGAATTGGGAGAGATGAACTCGATCACAATGTTGAAAAGCGTTTTTTATCTTAAAGTAATGAATCTTCTTTCGTTTTCTCTTTGTAGATTATAGAGTTCTCGTAAGCTTGATCACGGAGTTCATTTAATTCATTCATTTGAACTTTACGGTGATCACCCACGTTCTTAAGGTCAAAATTACAATGTTTTTAAGGCCCAATAGTCCTTGTGTTCAATTTTACTCTTTTTTACTCTCGTTTTTATTTTTTTTTAAGTTCGATAGGAAGTTGACCAGGCCTTTCCATACACTAGCTTATAGGAGTTGCCCCGATGGTGTTTAGAATGAGGTCGGAAGCACATAAAAGCTTCAGCTAACTTATTGGGACCCATGAAGCACGATTATCACCTACGGTCCTTTCTAAAATACATTTCAAACACGATTTTTGAACCTCCACTTGTCCAATAGTTTTGTGGATGTTAAGCGTAGAAATACATGGGGACAATAAATAACTTATGCTGACTTTCTGCGAATTGACTCACTTGCAATAAATGGGTACAGCCGATCACTTCTTATAGGCTCGAGGAGTTCCCTAATCGGCCAAAGAGATTTAAGAATTTAATGACAACTCGAGCATCATTAGCGGGGAGCGATTTTGCTTCAACCCATTTAGATAAGTAATCGACGGCCATAAGAATGTACTTGTTCCCTCGAGAAGACGAGAATGGTTCCATAAAATCGATGCCCCACAGGTCAAAGATCTCGCATACTTGAATTCCATTTTGAGGCATTTCATCCTTTTGCAAGATTTTTCCTTGACGTTGACATGAGTCACAAGACTTAACCATGTCGTGGACATCGCGGTAAATTGTCGGCCAATAAAAACTGGAATAAAAGACTTTTTAGCGGTGTAGTTGGCACCATGATGTCCCCCGGTGGGTTTATTATGGCTTACCGTAAGTAATCAATGGCATTTCTGGCAGTGAACAAATCGTCTAATCATTTGATCCGCACAAATTCAAAACAAGTAGGGGTCGTCCCAAAAATAATGCTAACACTTAAAGAACTTTTTTTTTGTTGGGACGACTCCCTTTCAAAACTAAATTCTGCATGGAATTTGCAATGTAAGGCTAAACCATGGAGGTACTAGGGAATAACCTTGAAAATATATCTTTCAAGGGTCTCGACGAGGAATGATTCTATTAATTTCCTTTTTATCGAGATACACTTGATGAGGGTTCTCCTAATCTAACAAATGGGACCGGCCGGAGATACTCAGCTACTTTTTTTTCACGAATAATGAACTTTCATCGAATTCTTGGAGTAGGAGAATTCACTAGAGCAATCTCGGCTCTGCATCTTGTGCTTAGTAAGAAGATAATAAGAGCCGATGTGGTATGTATTCACTATATGGTCTTTGATAAGACTAAGTAAAGGCCAGGAATTCTCACAAAAGATACACACGGATTATATTCTTTTTCCGTTGTTGTGTATGTGCTGCGCATCCGTCATGGTTTACTTGCATAGTGTTTAGGCTAAAAGAAATTTTGGTATTACAGTTGCATAAGAATGTACCTTCTGCGTTATTCACTAGAGTCGCACATAATTTTCAAATGGGTAGGTCCCAATCGGGGCAACTAAAATCGGGGCTTCGGTTAACTTCTTCTTAAGTATATTAAACGCTTTAATGCATTCTTTTGAAAAAATAAACGGGGTTTCCTTTTTGAGAAGATGGGTCATTGGCCGGGCGATTTTAGAAAAATCTTGAATAAATCGACGATAGAACCTGCGTGACCTATGAATAATATAGACTTGTACTTTGAAGGAAGTAGGATAAGGGAGTTTAGATTATAACATAAACACTTTGCTTTGTCGACCTCAATCTTGGTTTTGAAATCTTACTGTCCTAGATATGCTTCTTTTACCATAATTATGGCACATTTCTCCTAATTTAGATACTAAATTGTGTCTTCGCGCAGTTTGAGCATTTTGTCTAAAATGGTCGAGAGGCATGTGAGAATGAATCCGAAGACCAAGAAATTCGTCCCTTGTTGACCTCATTGTTTCCTCGATCATATGTGGAAAATGGCAATCATGCACCTTGGAACGTGCCGGTGACATTACTTAAACGAAAGGCATACGTCGGTACGGCAAACGTCCCATATGGGCAAGTGAAAAGTCGTCTTCTCTTGGTATGTGTGGGTCATTTAGAATTTGATATATCCAGAATATCCACTAAAAAGCAATAATACTCTTCCCTGGTAGTCGTTCTAACATTTGGTCCATAAAAGGTAACGGGAAATGGTCTTTACGAGTCGCATCATTAAGCTTTTGGTAATCTATACAAACACGCCATTCAGTAACTAGTCTTGTAGGAATCAACTCATTATCTTCATTTTCAACTTTTTAAAAATTAAATTAAACAAAAAAAAAAAACTATTCTTTTACCCAAAAACCATTATTTCTTTTTTACCCTCACGGTCATGCCCACCCTTCTTAGCACACATGAACAGGGGCTCACACCATGGACTTATCAGCGATTGGGTAAATCAAGCCGGCTTCAAGTAGTTTTGACCATTACCTTTTTGATAACCTCATGAATTTTGGATTTCACCCTTTCTTGGATGTTGAATCACCGGATTGTAAATCGTCTTCCATTAAGATTCATTTTTATTGAGTTTTTACAAAAACTAGGGTCGACTACCCTTCAAGGTTGGGAAAATTTTACCTGAGTTGGGAAAATTTGTGTGACTTAGAACCTTTATAAAGGGCAGCCTTTTCTTCATCTTTTAATTCTTTAGAAATTATGACGGGTAATTTATTGGTTCCTTCTGAAAATGCATATTCAAGATGAGACGGTAAATCCTTGAGCTTAAGCTCCAGAGGGTCATCAATAGAAGATTTAATCATTTTAATTTCCTTAAAATGAAGTTCTTTCGTAGGGAGACGAGATGAAGGATCGTCATTTATTAACTTCTCGAGTAGAAGAAGGTCTCCCTCCAGATCAAAGTTGGCATCATTAATTCCCGGTAGAATTGAATCACTGTAAAAAAATAAAGGACAAGCTGTTTTTTTCTCCATTTCTTCCAAAAATGAAGTCACCTCCCTCAAAAGGAGTGAGAGAGGGAAAAGAAGTAGAAAGGATAGGATCTAAAGACGGAGTGGGATTGCCACTCTTAGAACTATCCAAAAAACCAATCACTTCTTGAGCATACTCCTTACATGAAACGTCATGACATCGATTCGATTAACCAATTTAGCATTATTGTAGGAGTATCTCGAAGTTTGACCAACTTTAAAGGTTATGGCTTTATCATCAACTCAGAGAGTTAATTCTTCACCGTAAACATCAGTCAAAGCACGTGCCGTCCTCAAAAAGGGTTTCCGAGAATTAAGAGAACCCGGGTTCAATAAACATAAATCAATGACTATGAGTCGGCTGGAAGATGTGGACTTTTCCTATTTAACAAAGTATCTTCGGACAATCAACCGGATGGACTAGTAGTCGATCGGTCTACAGTTCAAGAATAATTTGAGTAGGAGTAGTTCCGGGGAGTGAGAGCTTCTTACATATGAAAGGAGGCATCAAGTGATGCTTGCACCAGATAGGCCAAGGCACTAAGAATTCAACTATATCGGTAAATCGCATGGAATAAGAAAACTTGCCCGGGATCTCCAAGTTTTTCATGCAACTTTTTTAGGATAACCACCAGAAACACTTCTCATTCACTTGTGCTTTTTGCACTAAGTAATACAATATTTCTTGTTATTTAGGTGAATTTTAAACATTAAAAGCTAATTTTTTTTTTTATTCATATTGTAGGAAGAGCATCCGCGAAATCTGAGTCGAAATGTATTTCGAAAAGATTTTACAATTTTGAAGTTAGGGTATAATATTTTTCAGAGCTTTTGCATTGTTAGCTCATTGAAGGTTATGGTACTAAACGGTTTAGGCTTAGGAGCAACAATGGGCTCATCAAATGGAGCTTGATTTTGGACTACCGGAGGTTGGATGTTTTCGGTAACTTGGTTGGCACCGTATCCTTTGTCACCTCGGGTTACCATTCCACCACCTTGGGAAAAGGAGAGAAAGGAGGTGGAATTGGGGGTCCGTCATAAGAAATACCACTTCGGGTGGTGATTGCTTTAAAGCTCCACCTTGGGGTTAGCAACGGTGGTTGTATTTTTTTTTTTTTTGGAAGTAAGCCCGAGCCAAGGAAGAAGAAGCGGTATTCATTTGAAAAAAACTACTCATCATGTTCTCAATATCATTCATTAACTCATTCTTGAACGTATTGTTTTGTCTAGTCAATGTAGTATCCATCTCTTTCTTTAATTCCTACCTCATACTGGTTATTTGATTTTGCATTACTCTCATATTAACATCATTTGCCTTCATGTAGTTCGAGAGATCGTTTGAAGGTCCAACTTGAGGTGGAGCTTGATATTCTTGGGTTACCTTGTTGAATTATTTCCTTGGTTTTGATTATAACCTTGATTTTGATTGAAACGGTTTTGATTATTTTGCACGGGAGGAAAACTAGTGGTTCCATTTGATTGCTAGCACGATAATTCGAGTCTCCTTGAGGACGATATCATTGATTATGACTTATAAGTATGCTACGATGCAAAGCATTGAAGTGCTGACATACGGCGGCAAGACACTCAATAGTAGGATGCGGTCCCCCACAAAATAAATACTTTAATAAATACTTAAGGTCTCTGATGTGTGGTCTTAACATGTTGAAGCTAGCATTAACCGGCATTAGGTAAGAGCGGACATCTCTGTATGGAAGTCGTGGTAGAAGAAGAAGTTTGCACATTTTAATTTGGAAACAACCAGTTTGTTTCGTTTAGTGTGGATATCTTTGACATTATTTTTTGATAATTGTCAAAGCATCTCGAGGAGTTTTAGTCAAAAGTATACCCGGCGGCCGGCATACAAGGAATTTGTTCAGTTGGGTTTAAAGCAATGTAAAACGGATCAAGTTGATGTAATTCCATAAAACCGTGTTGTGGGCATGCATGAAGGACGATCCTTGATATGGTCCATGACTCACTAAACTTTATCCTCATCTTTTGTTAATATTGTGATTTCATTTTGGAGATTTGTTGTTTTGCGAAGAGGAAAGATTGGTTATTTTACGTGGAAAAAGATCTTTCCCAAGTAAGAATAGAAGAGGGGGTTCTTTTTCAGCCAAATCCGGGCTGCCTCGAGTAGAAAATGGAAAAAGCTTGAGGCATAATGACTGAAGTAGGCACATCTTTATACTTAATTCGTGATGTTATCTTGTTTGACCAACTGAATGTGAGCATGAGGTTCTTACTTTATCACAATCATTAAATTGTTTTGAAGTTACGAGATTTAGAAGTCCGTGTTTAAGCTCAAAATTCTCCGCAAGAATAGCGGGAGTAACGATAGCATCTCCGTAACCCTCGGTGGGTGCTTGGAGTAATTTCGCCATAGTACGTTGATCGGCCATCGTAACTACGGAAGTCTCTTCAAGAGAAAATGGTTTGACTCTTTGCTTTGAACGTCTACGATTACGACGTTTCAGAGTCGTGGAAGATTAAGCTATAAATGCGATGTAGGCGGAGTGCGCATGCCACTTAAAAATAAGAAAATAAAAACTAATATAACGTTTATTTTAGTAAACCGATTTCAAACAAGTGTAAGGTAGCTCTTTAGAAAACGCACAAAGAAGCGGAGGAGGGGTAAGCGCGAAGCGTTTTAAAAACCTTCTCCTTTCGAGTCTAAGTTCGCAAGATCAAACCTCCTTAAACCTCTCTTAAAGTTTGTAATCTAAAAGAGCCGATTTCACAAGTGACACAATGGTTGTTTTTTTGGTTTTTTAAATAATTTAGGAAAAGTATTTTTGTTTTTCTAATAATACCTACGAAATAAATCTGAGAAAATAGAGAATATTTTTGTATTTTTTTGTTTATATAAATAGAAAATAGTAATATGGATAACTTCAAGAGGAAGGGTACTTCAAAACACCTAATCTTCATACCTTCAACGCGATTTTGTTTATAAAACTCCCGGCAGCGGCGCCAAAAATTGATTCAGGGCAAATTAGCATATATAATATATAATATATATAACTAAAATTCTAATTATCAAATAATATAAGAAGTATTCCGTTAAGAAATGAAAATCACTTTAAGAAAAGTTATGACCAAATCTTCCATGAGTCATATCTCCGACGAGCGTGAATTTAAGAATCGGTTAAGTCATGATCGCGTGATTGAAATAATCATATTTTTTGGGGTTTTTGTTTCTATTTTTTTTCTACCACGAAAAGCAAAAAACAAATAAAGACAAGCAAACAAATAAGGCAATTAAGATTAAAGCCTAAAAATGATAACGGGAATCCTAAAACGGACTAAACAAACAAGTAATCAAATTTAAGCCCTATAAATGCAAATTTAATTTCTAAAAGTCCTATATGATAAAAGTTAGTTTTAGAAAAAAGAATTATATTTTTTTTATGAATTAAAAACTATTTAAATCTAGAAAAATGATTAAAAATATTAAACTAATTATAAAAATTTTGGAAAAATTACTGAAAATACTTTAAAGTATTACTAATGAAATGGTCAAAAGAAAAATCAAATAAGCTCTTTAATAAGCTGGTAATCAGCTGAATTGGCATATAAGCCTAAACTTGTTAAATGTGTATTAATAATTAATTGGTGCAACATATGACAGAAAAGTCCCAAGGGCAGTGGTGGTAGCAGAGTGTGGTGTTAAGATGTTTATGGGTTAGGTTTGATGTCCTACGGTTAGAGCCCTGGGGCTTACCTATACTCCCAAACATTTTTATTTTTGACAAAGCTTTTTAACTTTATAATACAGCACTTTTAATAAGGGACTTTTTCTGGAAACTCACATATAAGCTAGAAAAGCTAGCTTAAGTTGACAGTTTTGGCTAAACTAACAAAAGACTAATAAAGCTATGATGTGTGATATTTTAGACTCAAAAGCTAATTTAAAGCAAAATAAGCTGAAAACAGACATTCTTACCTAATACTTAATAAGAGAATATGACTTAATAATTTAGATAGCAAATGAGCTTATAAGCTCTTTAAAAGCTAAAAATTAATTATGACTTTAAAAATGCACGTTTTGACAGAAAAATAAGGCTAACTTTAAGCTAAGATTAAGACTGAATAAGCACTACTTAATAAAGTATAGGCTAAAAACAGATGAAATTTGACATCCAAAGAACACTTGAAATTTTTTTTAAGAAAATTGATTTAGTAAATAAGCTAGAAAAAGCACTTAAATGACAATTTTACTAATATTTTTGGCTTTTTAGGTTAATGACTAGTTTTCATCTGAATTTAGAATTAATAGAAGGAATTCAAAAGGCAAAAAAAAAAAAATCAAAACTGATTAAGCTTTATACTTTATGATATTTGACTTGAGCTTAAAACTTAGGACTAAATGATTACTAATTAGCTTTTAAAATTGTAAATGAAAAGGAATTTAATATACTAATATATGTTTTTGGTTATTTAAAGAGTTTTTATAAAAGCTGAAACACAAATTGCAACACAATTTTTAAGCTACTAAATAAGCACTAAACCTCTAAATAAGCTTAAACAGATGATGTTTATACTAGAAACTACTTGTGCACTAATTTTCAGATCCTAAAACTTTCATTAACTTAACTAAATTTATGATTGAAAAGTGATTTTTAACTTTATGACTAGAACAAAACTTAAATGTTATTTATACACAACACCAACAATTGTATGGAAACACTAAACTACACCTTTCCTACTGCATTTTGAGACTCAAACTATCATGAAAAAAAAAAAGGTTTACCACTAATCAAGATCACAATCAGATATGCTTAGATTATAAGACTAAATTCACCACAGTTTCTAAATTCTTGTGTTACTTTGACATAATATTTATTTTTAAACTTTTAAAATTTATACAATGATTTTTAAGCTTAAATTGGATAATCTTAAATTGATTAAAGGGATATAGCAAAACCAGCGTTAGTAATAAATATTAAGTTAGTACTGCTAGTGCCAAACACTCTAGGAATAGCGCGAAGCTTATTTCTCCTTTCGGGTCGTAGTTCCTAGGAACAACCCTCCTTATACCCACTTTATAGTTTGTTTATCAAAATGAGGTGAGCCGTATATCGTAAGTGACACAGAAGGCAAGTTTTAAATCTTTTGTTCGGGAACTTATTATGGAAATTACTCCAGTTGAGAGTATTATTTTGATGGCGTTCTTTAACCAAATTATTTTTATTTCTATTTATGGACAATGTTTTTATATTTTTATTTTATTTTATTTTTAATATGATAATTATACTAGAAAAATGAAAAAAAATATTTTTGTACTCTTTTTTTTTTTTTTTTATATATATATATATATATATATATATATATTTTTTAAATATTCATAGATTCAAACACAAGTTGTCAATACGTAGCGATATTCTTTTTCAACCTCCCCGGCAGCGGCGCCAAAAATTGATCCGTTGAGACTTACTCCTTAAAACGTATATATATATGATATAAATAAATTCAAGGATGAGAATCCGTGAGATCAAGAAAACCGGAAACAGTATAGAGTGTTCCCGGGTCGTTATGTCCCAACGAGGCTGAAATGGAAAATCGCAAGACGATTGATGATTGGTGCTTGAATGTCACAGGGAATGATTGGGAATTAAAACTGAAAGTAAATGCACATAAAATTTAAACAAATAACATAAGCTGGAAATTGAATTAAAGCTACTAAAAACTTTTACACTAAGGCACAAATAAGCTAATCTAAATCTAAATAGGCAAATTAAGCATGCAATTAAGCTAAATTACACAAGAGAAACACAACAGTACTAACAACAGTACCACCAGTATTAACTACCAGTACTAACTTGGAGTTAGTACTGCTAGTGTTAGTTAGTACTGCTAGTGTTGATTAGTACTGCCACCTTTGAAATCCAAGAAAATGAACTAGCAGTACTAACTTAGAGTTAGTACTGCTCGTTTGAAGTTAGTACTGTCCTAAAAATGAACTAGCAGTACTAACTTGGAGTTAGTACTGCTTGTTTAAAACAGCATTTAATATTTCATACAATCACATTTTTAGTTCAAATATTATAAGAATCAGATTATCTAATAACATGTAAAACACTTATATACAGCAATTTTCAATCCATAATAGCACTTATATAAGCAGAATTATGTCTTGCAGTATTAACATAAATCCAACATTGTAGTTAAGTAAACTTGCAGTTCTGCAATTAGTTAAGTTAGAAAAGAGAGGACTTACTCAACCCTTGCTCAAAAACAGGGTCAAACAATGAAAATCTACAAGCTTACTTGCAATAAAAACAAGCTAGTGAAGGGGGGGGGGGATGTCTATAAGCCCATCCAACAGCTGGGTTATCATCCATTATCAATAAGTGAGGTTATATTTGAGTGTTATTGTGTGTGAAAGATTCTCTCTAACTACTTAACTTTTAATTCAACTTTGTTAAAAACAGGTTTGTAAACAAGTGTATTGTGAGCTTTTGAACATAAAAACTCAATTCAGATTAACATAACACTTGGGATTACAAAGTGACTTAAAAACTCAAATTTGCTCATTAAAAAACTTGGAAATGTTATCAAAAAGCTGAAAGCAAAACAGATGTAACATGCTGAAAATAAGATTAGTTAAATTTAAAAAAACTAAAAATTTATCTAGGTTATGTAAAAAAAAAAGAAGATAGATCGATCCTCTACAATTGTGTACCTTTGGTCCTATTATAGCCAAAAGTCTTCATGATTGGGTCTTTGGGCTGTGCTAGTTGTGTGAGGCTTTCCAAAGCTAATTCCTCAGCCTATCTCCATCTCTCTGTGTGCTTCTTTTTGAGCAAATTCAGCCATCGAAATGGTATTGGGAGGAGAGGTGAGGATTGCAACTTGTGAATGTGGGGTTATAGAGGAGTGAGGGGGAGGGTTTTGTCAAGTGGTTGATGGAGTGTTGCAGGGTAGAAGTATGGGAGAAAATAGGGTGCAGGCTGGTTTTGGTGTTGGCGGGAAGGTTTATACAAGTTGGGTTTGTGACAGAGAGATGTTGAAGATGTTTTTTAGATGATGTTTGGGTTGTTGATCATTTAGGTTCCCTCTTGTTTTCTTCTTTTCTATCTTTTCTTTTTCCCCTTTTTTCTTTTTAATGAAGTTTCAATCTTGGCACACATCACCCCTGTCGGTTTTGTTTAAAAGAGATAAAAAAGAGGTAATGTTTCTTTTTTTGGCAGTTTTGGCCCTTGGGTTATTATTTTCAGAGAATTTGCAATCAGACCCTTTCTTTTGTTTCCCTTTTAATATAACTTAGGGGTTTGGCATTTTTTGCTGATTGACTTTTTGACTTCACACACTTTTCATTCCATTTCTGGTTTTGTCGTTTTTGGCTTGTTTTTTTGTCCTTTGTGTGTTTCCGTCTGCACAATACAATTTAGCAAATACTTACAAATATTTGGCAGTTTTTGTCTGTTATTGGTCTATTTATGCTCGTTTTTAGATGGTAAAAGATTTTGTGTTATTAAGCAACTTATATATACTCTTTGGGGCCTTTGTTTTTGGCTTCATAATACCTTACTTGTGCGGTTGCCTTACGGTCTTATTAAATAAAGCGGACGGTTAGTGTATTTCTGTTCATGACTTAGGAAATATTAAATAGATCATCACAAGTGTGACAAAGAAAACAACACTAGGAGAAGCAAATATTGAAGTTATACATGATTAATAAACACCAATTCTTTTATTATATTTTATCATAAGTGCGTAGTTTATTTTATTTAGTATAATAGCCTAATACCAACCTATCCTCTCAAATAATACTTTGATTTTACTCTGCTTTTCTATAAACATTAAAAAAACACAAAAGAATATTCTCTAACCCCTTGATTCTGTTAGAACCGTGATCATGCCTTCCTAAACTATTCCCCTAGAAGAACGATAACAACCCCGAGTTCTTACCTATATATGACACTACAACGGTTAGGTACACTGCCTAGGGAGTTGTAAAACTTCTGGTAGAAGATGAAAGAAAGTCGTTCCAAAGAAGTAAAGATGACAAAAATGGTAAAAGCAAAAGAAAATGCTTTAGATGCGGAGATCCAAATCACCTCATTGGAGAATGCCCAAAGCCACCAAGAAGAAAGAACCAAAGGGCTTTTGTTGGAGGAATATGGTGCGATAGCGGCGAAGATGAGAAAGAAAAGACTAAAGACGAAACTTGTCTTGTAGCTCAAGCCTCTAACGAGGTGCTTTCCGAAACCAAATTTTATAGTGATGATTTATCGTCAATAGATGAATTAGACTTAGATAGTGAATATAATCGATTATGCAAAATAGGACTAAAAGTCATAGCTAAAAATAAATCACTAAAACAAATTAAAAATCAATTAGAAAATGAAGTGCTAGAACTAAAAAATAAATTATCTAGATTAGAGAAAAACAAAGTAGTTAATCTTGGATGTAAAACATGTCAAAATATTAACAATAAAAACGAAAAACTTAAGGAGGAAATAGCTAAATCAATTTAATAATAGCACTCAATCGCTTAAGAAAATACTAAGTTTTCAAAAACCACCCGAAGACAAATCGGGTCTAGGATTTAATTCAGCCGAAGCATCAACAAGTGGAACTAAACAAATAAATTTTGTAAAATCACAAGATATTGAACCCAAGTCTATTAAAGAAAAATCCATCGAATTAAATTCAAGTCCGAAACCCAAACATATAATTGTAAACAATATCAAAGTTCCCGTTGCAAGTGATGATGAAGTGAAAAGTTTTTATAAACCATCTTTAAAACCCGGAGTTGGATTTATCAAACCTGTAGTTAGGTTAAAAACTCCACCACCAAAAAGAAATAACAGTTCTCGTCCTCGGCCTAAAACATCACAACCTAGGAGAGATCAAAATAGTCAAAACTACTCTAATGCATATCCCACCATGTGGAATAATCCCCAACAACTAAACTATGCTCCATGGGGAAGTTGTCCACCTTTTACGTATCCAAATCAAATGCAACATATGCAAAGGATATACGATCGTAACAATTTCGGACCCATGAAGTACCAATAAATACATTTAGGCATCATCCGAAAGTACCAATACCTATCTATACATCTTATACTTCAAGTATTTACCTTATAAAATATCAAGACACAAATCTTGTCTTTTCCCTCTCCCTAATTCACGGAAAACACAAGACCAAGAGCACACCAAATTTTCTCTTAAGGACCTCCTAGCTATCTAGAACACTTGATCTATTTTACCAACATTCTTCTTTGTTTTTCTCTTGGTGTAACTGATCCCCCTCCTATCTCACTATATCATGACCTTGGACTTTCCTAATAGTAATTTTGACCACATCTTGTATATATAAGGAGTAGTACACTAGTATGCATTCATTTATACTTTATTCACTAGCAAACTAAAACATGTCTATTTGTTTCTCCTCTCCCTACCCATGACACACCCTAAAAACCAAGAACAAATCATAATTTTTCTTTCTAACAAGCATACAAGTGATCTAGGGTATTATCTAAGGTATTTGGAAGTATATTGGAAGCTTGGGTTATATTTCTAGCAAAGGTTTAAATAAGAAAGATTAAGGTTTCTTTCACTAGGGTTTCATTTGGAGTTTTGATTAGTTTTCTTCATCATCTTGCTCTCCTAAGGTCATCTAAAACTCTAAGCTTTTCAATACTTCATTTCATGTTCTACATACTTGGTGTCTTGTTTATCACCACGTAGGTTTTGTTTCATGAGTTTACAAATGAAATGGATTTATATACATAGACATATACATTCGAAATCTATGTATTTTCACAGTGAGATAATACTTAAAATGGCCAAGAGGGGAATTTTAATCGATCACACTATTTTAAGTATGGTATAACTTAAAGATCATGGATAACGTACTTTTTGAAATTTAAAACACAAAGTACCACAACATATATCTATATATATATATATATATATATATATATATATATATATATATATAAAGAGATTATCATGAACATATTACTTGGACAAATGATGAACTAGAGGACTTAAAAATATATATGATTTGTAGCAGGAAATATTGTAGATGACTTGTAGCCATTTTATTTAAGTTAAAACTTCTAAAAACAAGTTTATAAAACTTGATAAAAATCATCAAACATTCTGTTTGGAATTCAAAAATAAAACATATATTTTATATTTTATTAAAATAGTACTTTCCAATACGATCGTAGGCATATAAAGAACTTGAAAATCCGAGCTATAACGAAGAAGTTACGCCATTTGCAAGTTTACAATAATAAAAATAATTTTATAAAAATAAATTACTGTTCCTTACAGAAACTTTTTGGAAAATATTTTATTTAGATAGAACTTTTAATTATGAAGACGTGCTCGAAAGAATCACTAAAAACGAAATTAAAATGAATAAGTTATGACTTTTACGAGATTACGATAATTAAATATATAAAAATAATTTTATATAATTTATAAATAGTAAAAAGTTACTGTATTTGATAGATTTTCTTAATACGAAACCATGGACATAAAAAACGTATTAAACGGAGTTAAACGAGAAAAATACGCACTACTTTTATACTTGTGCACTATTTCCTGACATGAATAGTGTTGGTTCGTTTTTAATAAAAATTTCATGAAACATTTTAGAATCACTTATATAATATTTATACGAGTTTTAACTTTATAAATATTATTTTATAAGACGATTGAACTACCTATACGATAACATTATACAAATAATAAAAACGTTAAATCAAGTGTTTTTAACAAAAAGTATTAGTTAGTGGTGTAACATTATAACTTGTGATGTGGTATTTACATTAAGTACATTAGACTCATTCGACCTATAATTACTTAGGTTGCATTCGGACATTCGCGTGACGTTTTCACTTATTTGATTTTCGCTATCCGTTCATTCACTTGAGGTGAGTTCATAGCCCCATATTTTTACGATTACAATGATTTACAACTTTTAGGGTGAGAAACATGCATTGTTTTACAAATTGGACGCAAGTATACATTTTAACATGATTACGTGTTTGCCTAAGTAGCAATAACCCACTAAGCCCATTATCATGAACTGTCAATTACTGAGTAAGGGCGAATGTTATAAATAGATCTATTTGGGATTGACCTCCCCATTCCGGTGAGTAGCGCTTACTGTGCCGGTTTGCAGGACAACGAACGTATACCATGTCGGATTTGAGATGTTGCGGGTTAGAACATCATCAAGGGCCATGTAGGCAATTTATATTGCAATTCATAGATGTCGAGCTTCGGTGTCATGTGCTTAGGGAAACAAAATTATATTTTGTCATGTTTGCATCTGTTGCATTATAATACACTTGGAAGTCTTGCGGTCCTACATTATATTTACATAAACCTGTGAATTTGCCAACTTTTTGTTGACGTTTTAAAGCATGTTTTTCTCAGGTCAATAGGGTACAAGTCAAGGATATATTGGTGGTCATTATTTTGGATGTCATTGCATAAAGATTTAGAAGCATTACATTTTGGGGATATTTGTTATGTTTAAAAATAAAAAATCAACGATGTAGAGTATTGTACAAAGTGGAAGATATCGCCACTTGCCTTGTAGAGTATGTAAAGTTTTGGGATGATTGGGAAGTTGACCGTTACGGGAACGCCAACTTAGGTTGTTGTTTTTTATCGATGATCAAGACGTTGTAAATAGTTGTGTCTTTATCATGGTAACGGTCGGGAAAAAGTGTCTAGCAACTTGTATCTTAGTCTTAATCTATTTGTTTCTTGATTTTTATTTAACAACAATTTACTTCCCTCTCACCTAATGATTAACCATGGGTTTTACGCGAATGAGGATGTGATCGAGCGTGCATGTCTATTCTGTCGTTATGGCCATGTATGCATGTCTCAGCTGCCTTGTTGGTTTATTACTATTGGTGAAAGTTAGAAGGTTCCTACCCTATATCATTCTTCATCCTAACCGTTGGTTAAATTCGAATGGGGATGTGATCGAACACACATGTCTATTTCGTCGTTACGGCCATGTATGTGTGCTTCAGCTGCCTTGTTGGAGTGGTACTTCTGGTGAAAGATTGTAGAATGATCAACCGTAAGCCTTTCCATACAAAAACCTATATTTACCTTTATAAACTTGTTACTCCTTGGATTTAGTGGTGGAGATGTGTATCCTTGCCAAGCTTATGATAGAATACTCGTCACGACCGAGCAATTAAGCGAATTAGTTACATGTTACAACATAGATTAGTTGAGTGATTTGAGTGTTTTCATCTTCCTAATTCGTGAGGTGTTTGGTTGTGTACTTGTAATAAATCAAATAAATGCTTTAACGTAAAATATCCTTAGGGATACATTCTTATAAACTTCTAAAGAGTACTTGAGGACAAGTAGGATTCAAGTGGGGGATAATGCAAAAATATCCCTAAAAAGATAAAATTGTGCTTAAAATACTTGTATATTGCTTGTTTTGTCTTTATGATTGTGTAGGTACGGATAATGCAAATATCACAAGAAAACGGTCAAAAACCGAACAAACACGGACATGGGATCGAAAAGAATGTACAAAAGCCGGGGATTTGATAGCAAGAAGGGTCAAAAGTCAACTCTAGTCAACCCTTGGTCAACCAAAGTCAACTCACTAAATGACAAAACTAAAAAAATTCCCCAAATAGTCCCTTAAATTAAATCAAATTGCAAAAATAACCCAAAAACCCTAACACCGTTATCTCTTTTGTACTTAAGAGATAACGGTTGTTATCTTCTTATAATAAACCTACACTAAATAACCCAGCCCAACTTCCTTTTTATATTAATCCTTTTTACACCACGGCCCAAGTCAAAGTCCAAAGCCTGAGTCAAATCCTCTTATACCAAACGGTTAAAAAATGGCACGTAACCCATGTTACTATTCATCATCATCTTCGCAATTAACCCAAGTCAAAATCAAAGGGGTAATTAAATTTGACTACGTGGATTGAAGATTCGAGTACCAAGGTACAAGCTGGCAGAGTTAGATGTCATGAGAAGTTTTGATTGGTTGAAACCCAAGAAGAATGACACGCGAGTCTGACAAGAAACACACCAATCATTGGATTTTTGCACTAAAATGAGTGCAAAAGAAGTACACAACGTCTGACACACGGAATGCCACGTTGGCAATCCGTGTGCTCACCTCATTTAATCCAACGGACATCAATAGGGATCCAATGATGAGGAGAGAATGAAAGGCCAAGATCAAGGGAGAGAGGAGCGTGACTCAAGACCTAGAAGCATCATTTAAAGGCTATAAATACTCCTCACACACATCATCTCCCTTTTCCTTGTATTTTTAGTTAAGTAGCTTATGTAATTTTTCGTTTAAAATGTAATTTCTTTTTTAAGCTCTTGTAATTTCAATTTTCAAGTCTTGTAATCTGTTTTGAGTATTAATAAAATTAAAAATTTAGTTTTCACAATTTGTTTTTACTTTAAAGCTTTTATATAACTTAAATGCTTTTAGTTACTGTTACATAAGCTCTAATAAGCTCATCATAAGCTCTCTAAGTCTATAAGCTCAGATTAAGCTCAAAGTAGTCTTTTAATAAACTAAAACTTTTAAAATCAGATTAATACCTTTGCTAAATCAGATTAGTTTTCACAATTTGTTTTTACTTTAAAGCTTTACTGTCTTTAATTTCCTAGTTTAGAATTGCTTAATCTGCTTATTTGCTAGCTTATTTGTGCTAAATTTTGTCTTATTATGTTTATTGAACATGTTTGATCATCTGTTTTCAGCTTTTGTAGTGTAGATCTTAGTTTTTCATATTTTGTCTTATAAATCATTAAAAAATCCAAAAATAGTTAGCATAGCTTTAATTCTGTCATATTGATCTTGTTTGAATGTTCTTAGTTGTTAGTTAGCTTATAATTTAGTTGATTAATATCTGGTAATTGAGTATTGTTCATAGAATTTTAATTTCATAAGCTAAAATGAAGTTGAGTATTTTTAAGGGGGTGTTTGGCATAGCAGTACTAATTACAAGTTATTACAGCTAGTGGCCATTTGGTCCTTGAATTTCATTTTGAATCTAAATTTTAGGTTTATAAGAGTAGAATTGAGGAGTTTAAATAGGTTTAATTTAGTTTCCTTAAGATTAAAAAGTGCTAGGCAGAATCTGTCAACATAATTTTGAGCTTAGGCCATTTTAAGCTCTAGTAGCATTTAGTAGATTAATTTGCACTTAGTTTAGTGTTTTAAAGGTTGTGGAAACCACATTTTAGGACTGCACTTATAGGTTTTATCTTTTGGTCACTCTTTGTATGCATCAGATAGGTAGAACACATAACTGTCACTTTTCAATCTTCATTTTCAGTAGGTAAATTTAGAAATTAGTTTTTTTTTAGAAATGTTTGACAGATGCATAACTATGACCCACAATTTTTATTATTTTGTGTTCCCTAAGCAACTCATGATAACGAAGCTGGCCACGTACGCTCCGCAGCTCTCTAATCTTAGGAATAATGTTGTAGGTTTTTCTTGTGCTTATCGGTCGGCACTTTGTTGCAATATATTAATTTGCCGTCCTTTGTGTTTTTTGAGTGGAACGAAAGGGCAAGGGTGGGGGGGGCCCTTGTGATGATGATGTGTTCTTAACCCGCAACCCATTCATCTCCCTCAAATATTTTCCTCCCGACATGGGTTTTGTTTATTTCCATAACGTGGTTCGTTGTCCTGCTGGTGTGCTAACCGGCGACAGTTATTGGCCCTGGTGTATTTGCTGTGGGGGGCGTTCGAGGCCAGTCTCTGAAAAGGAATTTGGGCTTAGGGTGGAGGTGGTGGTTTGGTGGTGGGTCCTCCAACACCCCCCCCCCCACCCCACCCCCCCTTCAACAATAAATTGTGTAGGTTGTTGGAGATTTCATGGGTAGCCCTGACTAAGGTTGGTTGGTTGTGGATGACATCGGGGGAAGAAGGGGGATAGGGTTGGTTTATTGGGGGGATGCTTTAGTGGCGGGGGGGGGGTATTTGGAGGAAAGGTGGGGCTTTCAATGGGTCTGATTGGGGGGTTTGGGGGTGGGGGGGGGAGTAGGGAGTTTGGACACGGAGGGAACTTGGGGGGGGTTGTTGGGGGGGGGTTGGAGGGGGGTGAGAGGTTATGGCTGGTAATTGTTATGTTGGTTAAATATTATTTTTTGGTTATCATATCCTTGCAGGTTTCTGGCCCCGTATTATTTTCTCGTTTAGTTGTTGTGTTTGAGGTTTGTTAAGTGTGTGTGTAATTCAAGGTAATCGTTTTTATTAATTATTGAAACTGATGGGGCCGGCGATATTGACGATGATCTCACCTCAAGTGAATTGATACGGATATATCGAATGAACGGGGATTACGTAATTGAAATTTTTTTAATTTTTTTTTTATTTTTTTTTTATTTTTTTTATTATTTTTTTCTTTTTTAAATATATAATTATTTTTTGGCGGATTTAATTGGTGGTTAGTGTGTGTGTTGGTATACTGGATTCTACGGGTATGAATATTGGTACAATGGACTAACGGGGGGGGGGATTTGTAGTTATGTGATTTTGGGAGTTGTTCAAAAATAGTGTAGGTGTTATTGTAAAAGACGGTTCGAGTGGGGCAATCGGGGAGGGTGTGGTGGTTAATTGGGCGATTTCATTTTATAGGTAAGTGTTTTTTTGTGCTATGGTTGTGATTTGGGGGGTGGGTGGGGGTTTTTCAGGGGAATAAACTGGTCTGAGACAGTTGTTGTTAGGTTTGGTATTTGGCGTTAGTGGTGCTCCGGTTTGTTGGTATTTGGGGTTTGGGAATACGTTGGGTTGGTGTGGCGCCGATGAGTTGGGGGGGAGGTTGGTGGAGTTGGGGGTAGGTTGGGGTTTGGGTTTGGGTTTGTTAAGATATTGGGTGGTGAGGTTGGGGGTTAATTGTAGTTTTAGTTTTGTAGGGGGGGGTGAGGGTGGGTTAGGGGGTGGGTTGGGTTGTAATTTTCTCGGGGTGGGGGGGTTGTGGTTCGTGGGGTGAGGTTGGGGGTTTTGGGGGTGAGGGGTGTGTGTGGGGGTTGGACGCCCGTGAGGGTGACGTGAGGTTTTATGGGTGGGGGGGTGGGAGGGGGGTTTTTGGGTGGGGAAGAATGGGGGGTTGGTGGTTGGGGTGGGATTGGGGGGTGGGGGTGGGGGGTGTGGGGGGGGGTGGGGTGTGGGGGATTTTGCGGAGGTGTTTTGGTGTGGGAGTTTGGGGGGTTGGGGGGGTTTGGTTTTTTAGAGGGTGTTGGGTGTGTTGGGTGTGTTTTGTTGGTGGGTTTGTGGTGTGTTGGGTTGGAAGGTTTTTTGGGGGGGGGGGGGGATTGAGGTTTTTGGGTTGGGGGGTTTTTTAGTTATTATTCAGTTAATTATAGAGGCTGATGGGCTGGTTAGTAGGTTGATCATTTGGTTTAGTTTTGTTTTTTGGTTATGGGTAAGGGTGGGGGGAGGTGGGGGGAGAGGGGGGGGGGGGGGGGTCGTTTCGACGGGGGTGGGGTGGGGGGTGGTCCGGGCATGTTTTGGTTTGTTAGTTTATTATTTGATTACGTTTTTTTTTTGTGTATTTCGGTTTTTTTTTTATTGGTATGTCATGACAAAAATTGGTTTTAGTTTTAAGAGTGAGAAAAATCTTATCAAATACAAGTTGTTAATATTTTTACCTATTTATAAAATTATATAAAAAATTATTTTATATATATTTAATTATATTATAATCTCGTATAAAAATTTTTAAATTGGAAAAAAATTATATTAATAAAATAAAAAAATTTATAAGTCAATTTTTTAATAGTCCATTATAATTATTTCATGTTTAATTTAGTTATTTTTTTGTTTTAGTGATCTTATTTCGAATGCGGAGCTCGTATGAAATTAATAAGTTCTATTTAAATAAAATATTTTCCAAATTAGTTCATTTGTGGTAGGAACAGTTTAATTTATTTTTATAAAAATTAAGTTTTAATATTGTAAACTTGGCTAAATGGCGTTTACTTCTTCGTTATAGCTCGGGATTTTATTTTGTCAAGATTCTTTATATGAATTTTACGATCGTATTGGGTATGTACAGTTTTACTTTATATTAAAATATTAAAATTATAGGTATGTTTTGTGGGGTTTGAATATACTGTAAGGTTTGTGGTGGGGGTGACATCGGGGGTGTTATAGGGGTTTTGTTGTTGGTTGGTTGGGGGTTAACGGATTGTTTGGGGAGAGTGGGGAGGGTGTTGGGTGGGTGGGTGTGTATTGTGGGGGGGGGTGGGGTGGTGTGGGTTTGGTGGTGTAGAGGGGGAGTGGGTTGGGGGGGGTGTGGGTGGTAGGTCTTGGGGTTGTGGAGTGTTATGGGGATTTCCGTCTTTGGACTACGTATACAATTCTTTTATATTTTACTACTTTACTACTTTTATCGTCTTTATTTTCCCTATATATATATATAGTTTAACAACAATCTATTTTTTTTTTTACTATTTTTTATACTTTTACACCACTCTTTTATGCTGTCCCCCTATTTATATTTACTTACTTCACATATTTGTTGTTATACTTTTGCTAAAATTCCCCACCACCGCTCCCTGCAGAGTAGTATCGGCTTGGTGTTTTAGTTTATTCTTCTTATAATAAACCTACATAAAGAACCCGAGGCTTTCCATATACCACTACACTTCATTTTTATCAATTAATTCACTTTAGTACTTACTGCCATAGCTGGGACACCGCAGGTTGACTACTGTAGTTGGGGTTGTTAGATGGAGCCACACATATTGGCGCATGGTGGACAAAGAACGCATAAATTTTATAAAAGTATCTATTATTGTAAACTTGCAAATGACATAACTTCTTCGTTATAGCTCGAATTTTCGAGTTCTTTATATGCCTACGGTCGTATTAAAAAATACTATTTTAATAAAATATAAATAAATGTTTTATTTTTGAATTCCTAAAAAATGATTTTTATCAAGTTTTATAAACTTGTTTTTAGAAGTTTTAACTTAAATAAAATGGCTACAAGTCATCTACAATATTTCCTGCTATAAATCATATATATTTTAAGTCCTCTAGTCCATCATTTGTCTAAGTAATATGTTCATGATAATCTCTATATATATATATATATATATAACTTTGTATTTAAACTTTCAACAAGTAAGTTATCCATGATCTTTAAAAGTTAAACCATACTTATAATAGTGTGTTCCTTGCATTTTAAGTATTATCTCACTATGAAAATACATAGATTTCGAATGTATATGTATATGTATATAAATCCATTTCATTTATAAACTCATGAAACAAAACCTAGGTGGTGATAAACAAGACAACAAGTATGTAGAACATGAAATAAAGTATTGAAAAGCTTAGAGTTTTAGATGACCTTAGGAGAGCAAGACGATGAAGAAAACTAATCAAAACTCCAAATGAAACCATAGTGAAAGAAACCCTAATCTTTCTTGTTTAAACCTTTGCTAGAAATATAACCCAAGCTTCCAATATACTTCCAAATACCTTAGATAATACCCTAGATCACTTGTATGCTTGTTAGAAAGAAAAATTATGATTTGTTCTTGGTTTTTAGGGTGTGTCATGGGTAGGGAGAGGAGAAACAAAGAGATATGTTTTAGTTTGCTAGTGAATAAAGTATAAATGAATGCATACTAGTGTACTACTCCTTATATATACAAGATGTGGTCAAAATTACTATTAGGAAAGTCCAAGGTCATGATATAGTGAGATAGGAGGGGGATCAGTTACACCAAGAGAAAAACAAAGAAGAATGTTGGTAAAATAGATCAAGTGTTCTAGATAGCTAGGAGGTCCTTAAGAGAAAATTTGGTGTGCTCTTGGTCTTGTGTTTTCCGTGAATTAGGGAGAGGGAAAAGACAAGATTTGTGTCTTGATATTTTATAAGGTAAATACTTGAAGTATAAGATGTATAGATAGGTATTGGTACTTTCGGATGATGCCTAAATGTATTTATTGGTACTTCATGGGTCCGAAATTGTTACGATCGTATATCCTTTGCATATGTTGCATTTGATTTGGATACGTAAAAGGTGGACAACTTCCCCATGGAGCATAGTTTAGTTGTTGGGGATTATTCCACATGGTGGGATATGCATTAGAGTAGTTTTGACTATTTTGATCTCTCCTAGGTTGTGATGTTTTAGGCCGAGGACGAGAACTGTTATTTCTTTTTGGTGGTGGAGTTTTTGACCTAACTACAGGTTTGATAAATCCAACTCCGGGTTTTAAAGATGGTTTATAAAAACTTTTCACTTCATCATCACTTGCAACGGGAACTTTGATATTGTTTACAATTATATGTTTGGGTTTCGGACTTGAATTTAATTCGATGGATTTTTCTTTAATAGACTTGGGTTCAATATCTTGTGATTTTACAAAATTTATTTGTTTAGTTCCACTTGTTGATGCTTCGGCTGAATTAAATCCTAGACCCGATTTGTCTTCGGGTGGTTTTTGAAAACTTAGCATTTTCTTAAGCGATTGAGTGCTATTATTAAATTGATTTAGCTATTTCCTCCTTAAGTTTTTCGTTTTTATTGTTAATATTTTGACATGTTTTACATCCAAGATTAACTACTTTGTTTTTCTCTAATCGAGACACTTTTTCTTTTAATTCGATAACGTCATTTTTTAGCCAATTTTTAATTAGTTTTAGTGACTTATTTTTAGACATAACTTTTAGACCTAATTTGCATAATCGATTATATTCACTATCTAAGTCTAATTCATCTATTGACGATAAATCATCACTATAAAATTCGGTTTTAGAAGGTACCTCATTAGACGCTTGAGCTACAAGACAATTTTTGTCTATAGTCTTTTCTTCACCATCTTTCCCACTATCGCTCTATGTTCTTCCGACAAAAGCCTTTTGGTTCTTGCTTCTTGGTGGCTTTGGGCATTCTCTGATGATGTGATTTGGATCTCCGCATCTAAAACATTTTCTCTCTCTTTTACCATTTTTGTCATCTTTACTTCTTTGGAATGACTTTCTTACAAACCTTCCTCGTCTTTTGAAAAACTTCTTGAAGTCTCTCACGGCCATAGCATACTCTTTGTCTTTACTATCGGAGGTCAAACTTTCTTCATCACTAGATTCTTTTTTAGCCTTCAAGGCGAGAGACCTACTTTGTTCTCTTTTGCCTTTGACCAATTTGGAATCTTTCTTTATTATCACCTTATATACTTTCAAGTTTCTGATAAGTTCGTCAAGTGATAGTGATGTCAAATCCTTTGATTCTTGATGACATCAAATAACGTCAACTTTATGTATCATATTATTCCCAGTCTATTTTGCCACACTTAATAATAATTATTGCATTATTTGGTACTTAATCGCTTTAAAGTTGATAAATACAGTAATTCAGGAGTGTTTTGTGAAGATAAACTAAAAGGCGCATAAATTGGAGCTAAAACGAAGACATTTGAAGATATTTGAAAATTCACCAATACGCCATATACAACTAAAGAGATACGGCGTATCAGCGCCAAGACTCACAAGAAAACACGTTGACTAATTCCCATACCGTGCGTATCCATCCCTATCTAACATACGTCGTAATCCATGAAGATAACTATACGAAGATACATAAATCAGTAAATTGGAATGATATCAAGAAGGATTTATTACGAACTAGCGCGCAACAACATCCATAGAACCAGCCCTAATACGCCGATCGACTCTAGTCTGGATATGGCGTATCTAGTATTTTTCAGCAACCTATAAATAGAAGACTAAAAACAGTTTTCAGTTGCAATATCATATTCTCTATACCATACTCATCAGAGAACGAAGTTTAGAAAGAAGAACAGCATAAAGGTCAAGCATTGATCAACAGACTCCATAGAAGACATCGTGTAACTTTTTACTCTATTATCGTTCGATTCAATTGTTTGAATTACCTTGTATAAAACCAATGGATGTTGGCTAATAACCCTCAGGTATTAGCCAGCATAATGAAAGTATTAATGTTTTGGTTGTTTTAAAATAATCGATTTCATAATTTATCGATCGATTGTTTTAAGTATGTTTATCACCTCATACATGTTATGTGTTTGAATATGCGACTTATCAGTTGTCATTCACTTGGTCTAGTGATACGGACCAAGTAATATAGATACTGGGGATAGCTCATCATACTGTCTTAAAATACTGGACCAATAGAGATTACAAATAATTTTAGTCTTTTCTTTTGATTATAGCTTTAGTTGAACCGGTAGGTGAACCCTTATGTTCAGCAATCATGCTCCTTAATTTACTGATCAAAGGAATGGAATAGAGACTACCAGAATAATAAAAACACCTTTAAACACTAAGTGGTAAAGTCCCTTGGGCTAGGGTTTTAACAGGATCACCACTGCTTTAATTCTCTAAGATAGATTATAATTAAACTAAAGGATGCTTTATGCGGATGCATTAATTGTCACAGGATTAATTGTGTCTTGGTCTTAAGATGATGTCTCGCCTAAGTCTTAAGAATGATATGCTGCTCCGAGATAAGTAAATCATTGCACTAAAACAAACAAACCAGCATTGAACCAAATTTAATATGGCTAATACATTTTTGTTTTTTTTTTTTTGATTTTCTATCATGTTGACTTGTACCGCTTTTCTATCTTCTAATCTTCATCTTTTATGTTTATTATGTATTGACTTGGTATTTGTCATCACTAAACCTGTGCCAGTCTCTCAGGCTAAATCCCCCATTTCATTAGACAATGTACATAGCATATGTTTAACCAGTAAATAGACTAATTAAAATACTGATAGAATATATAATTAAATTTCCACTCTTAGTGTTTTGACACCTACTTACCGCGAACAATCCATCTTGACCATGTACACAACTCGTTAAATTTTATTTTAGTTTGCTCGCACATATAATGTAAAACTGATAATCAAATAATTGACCCTACACGACAGCACATCAGGTTTTTGGCGCCGTTGCCGGGGAGTGAAATAATTAAACCTTATTCTTATCAGTATTTCTAACCATTAATTAATTTAACTTAGTTTAGTGTAATCTAAATTCTGTTTGTATTTATTCGCTTTGTGTGTTTTAATTCCCGCATTTAATTTTTTTAAATAGTATTCTGTTCTGACTGATCACCTGATACGCCGTATCCACCAGTTGGATACGACGTATCAAACCTTCTGATCAGGACATCGTATTGAGTTTTACTGTCTAAACAGCGTATCTGTTTCAAGACAATACGGCGTATTCAGTAAGCTCAGTACGGTGTGCTGGTATTCAACAGACCCATATGGCGTATTCAAATTAATTGAATATGGCGTATTCGTCATCTGATACAGTAACAGTAATAATTTTTTGCTTTCGATTTCCTGTTTTATGTGTTCCCTTTCCCTAGGGCACATCCTACTGATTATTTGTGCTAAATTGCAGAAACCGTTGACAAAGAAACTCACATGGCAGAACCAAACAACTACATCACTGCTACCCAAACGAATTTCGTCTCTAATGACAACCGAGGAAGAATGTCGAAGAAATGCAGTCGTCGAAATACAAGGTACATTCCCCCCCCTTTTAGAAAAGATTAGATACTTAAGCTTTAATGAAACACAGGGGAAAATGCATACGAACACATCAATAAATTTCTCGATGTTGTTGGGTCAATAAAAATTAACGGGTTGACTCAAGACCGATTCTGGCTTAGTATTTTCCCTGTTTCACTAACTGGAGCTGCACATGAATGGTTTACTAGGGAGTGTATGGGCTCGATCACTACTTGGGACAACATGATCGAGAAGTTCATTAAAAAATTCCACCATCTTTCTGACCACAATGATGATGAAGATATTAAGGAAGAGGAAGACCCAAACGAAACTAACAATGCTCCCAAAATCTTCATGATAGAGGGAAATCTGTTTGACTTTGAGACACCCTTGTACGAGGCGTTCAGCGAATTCAATTGCCTTCTGAAAATTGACATTAATCTATTCACTTATGATATCCAAGACCTCAAAACTTATAATAAATATGAACAAAAGTTAATAATGACGAAGCAAAGTACTGATAGCCGAGGTCTAAAAAAGGGGTAACCATAAACTACATACCAACTATGTGATCACATATGTGAACCATACCACTTTAAGAATGGAAAAACTAAGTGGCCCACGTGCACTTTTGATATTGATGGATTCTGTAATGGTGGGGAACTGCCAGGAATGGTTCGAGTCGAAAGCATGACCTATTTTTAGGATCACGGGTGGTACGATGAACTTGCTGATGGGAAACTGAAGGATGAAACCTTAGCACTTAAGGCTAAAATAGAAGGATCATGGGGAGATGACACTCCGGGGTGATAAAATTCTGTAGATGGTTGAAATGTTGTTTTGAAAACTTCCACGAGCTGGAATGTGAAGTACTAGTAAACTACAAGAGTGCTGGTGGAAAGTAAACGCTCATGAGATCGCTCCATTTACTCGTATGGAAAATTTCGGACGAGGACCATATGCGAATATGAAGACTGAATGGGTCAGTAATCCTTATCTTGGTACTAACCGTATATTTGGAAGAGATTATGAAGCAAGCAACGTCAGTTGTACTCAAGAAAATCAAAATGATAATCGAATTCCTGAACCATCAAACTACAAAGTCAGGAGATTTGAGATGATGAAATACTCATTCAATGATGAAGAGGAGTACATTACCATAAAAGAGTCCGAATACCTCAACCATTTAAAGGATAGCTTCGATGCTGTATCAAGAACTTAACGTCTCATCGCCATTAGGATGGGTTGCCGTGTGACGACACTTGACATGCATGAAGTGAAGAAAAAGGTCGAACTTAAAGACCGTCCGAAAACAAAAGTGATTCTCGGAGACAACCCGGTCATTAATTGTTTGTGTCGCGATTTAATTAGGTTTGAACTTAATTATCCTGCACGAGTCTTCTTCCCAGACATTACATACAAGTGTATCGAACCCCTCTGGCAACTGCGTATTATGTATGATAACATATCTTTTTTAAAAACTTAATTATTAAATTTCCCTCGTAATTTATTATTTCTACATGAACAATACGGCGTATCCTGAGGTGTTGGGATACGGCGTACTGACCGGCAGGGTGTCTATTTGTGTGTTTTTTAGGATTTTTTTCTTGTACCATTGTAGCGAGATAGAATTTGCACTTGTCTTCTAATCTTTTATACAGGACCTTGCTGAAACTATGATATGGTAATGCTGAAAAAGACTTGTGTTGGACCCATCCGGGCATTCTGAAGCCCTAGTCAACACACTTTTTTGCTCAAAACAACTCAACATGGAGAATTATCACGAGCAAAACATCAGGGAGTTTTTCGTTCTAATTCTATTTTTCTCTTATTACTTATTGTTTTATCTATACAACGAGGACGTTGTATAATTTAAGTGGGGGATGGAGAATTAGAACGTACTTGTCTTCTTTTTTACAAAATAACATGCAAAGTGCTTAAAAATGGTCAAAATTTTTAAAAAAATTCAGCATGACTTTTTTAAAAATCACTAGTTACATTACCTAGCGCACTATAACTCTTGATACATATTGTGAGAATTAAGCCTATTCCGTTTCCAACTGTCTACTAAATTCCATAAATTTATAAGTGTGCCGGTGATGTAGTGGACTTTAGAACTTGGCATGGTATATCACCTCGAGACTGCCATATTAGTAACTAAGGATAATAGGATGGAAGACATGTCATCTGATAAATTTCTAGGATTAAACCAAATAGCCTACATGTCATAAAAATAACTAACTTCATTGGTTAGTTAACTCCTGTGTAACCCTCGAATACTCTCATTTTTAGATTAAAATCCCCTAGAACAACTTGTTGAGCCATTCCTTTCTTTTTGTACACCATATTATATGTTTCGTTACACCTTTTTACCTTAGCCTACCATGTAGATTAAGCATATTTCTTTATGTTTCTAGTTGCTTTCGTGTTAAAGGTCCTTGTAGTTCCCTGTTTCAAGAGAAATTTGTCCTATCTCTGTAATGGTCGGAAAATTGCACAATGCAATAGGAAAATATGTAGCTCGTAAGTTTTGATACTTTTCGCTATTTTGAATCATGTCCAATGAAGAAGTACTACAAGGAAAAGATTATCCAGATAAATTATGAAAGTAAAGACGGTGGAATCAAACCGAGGTTTATTATGTATTATGAAAAAAAAATGAAAAGGAGAAAAAGCAAAAAAAAGATGAGGAAGAAAAAATAGTCCGTTCATCAAAAGAAGTTATTACGAAGGAATCACTTACAAGGATCGATTATTCGTTGATACGCTACAGAAATCAACGATGTTAAGTTTTGTAAAAACTGGCCGATATCACCACTTGTGTTAAAGTATGTAAAGAGCGGGATGTAAGGGAAGTTGACCGTAAGGAACTCAACTTTGTTGTCTTTGTCATTCTGTGATCGAGGCGTCAGTCTATATATTCGAGCCTTTGTCATGGAACGGTCGGGGGAAAGTTACTAGCAACCGCACCTTATTTGTTGGCTTAATCTATTTGTTTTGTGAATTTTATTTAACAACCATTTTACTTCCTTTTCCTAGCAACTAACCTTAGTGTCTACTCGAACGAGGACTGTTCGGCATGGCATGTCTAATTCAATCGTTAACGGACCCCGGCCATGTATGCATGTCTCAGCTGCCTTGTTGGATGACGACTTTTGGTGAAAGTTAAAAGGTCCCTACCCTATATCATTCTTCATCATAACCGATGGTTAAACATGAACAGGGATGTGTTCGGATTGTATATGTCTATTCTGTCGTTACGTCCGTGTATATACAATACAGTTGCACTTGTTGTGTGTAACTTTATGGGGTGAAAGACTGTTAATGAAACGACCAGAAAGGCCTTCATAACATAATTTGACTTTGACATGTTATTCCTTAGCTTTAGCGGTGGAGATGTGATATCCTTGCAACTTTTGATACGAAAACTAATCAACGACCGAAAAACATTGAGCGTACTACTTACATGTTGCACCCTAAATTAGTTGAGTGATTTGAGTGTCTTTATTTCTATATTTCGTGAGGAGCTTGGTTATGTACAGGTGATTAGGACAAAACGATGCTTAAACAGAAAATCCTTAACTACGGTTCGGGACACATTTTCATAAGCTAAACTTTTTTCTAAAGTTTACTTGAGGACAAGTAGAATTCAGGTGGGGGTATATTTAATGACATCAAATAACGTCACTTAATTATATAATTTATCCCATCTATTTTGCCCCACTTTTATATAATTATTGCATTATTTGGTACTTAATACGCTATTAAGTTGGATAAATGGCAGTAATTCAGAGTGTTTTGTGAAGATAAGCTAAAAGGCGCATAAATTGGAGCTAAAACGAAGACATTTGAAGATTTCTAAAAATTCACCAATACGCCGTATCCAACTAAAGAGATACGGCGTATCAGCGCCAAGACTTCACAAGAAAACGCGTTTGACTAATTCCCAATACGGCGTATCCATGCTATCTACATATGCCGTATCCATGAAGATAATTATTCGAAGATACAGTAAATCAAGTAATTTGGGAATGATATTAAAGATTTATTACGAATGTAGCGCACCCGTCGAATAGGAATCCACCAGCCCTTACGACGTATCGACCTATCTGGATACGGCGTATCGAGTATTTTTCAGCACTATAAATAGAAGACTCAAAAATGAGTTTTTAGTGTGCAATATCATATTCCTATCTACCATACCCATCAAGGACGAATTTAGAAAGAAGATCACCATAAAGGTCAAGCAATGATCAACGACTCCTTATAAGACATCGTGTAATGTTTTACTCTCTAATCGTTCGATTTCAATGTGTTTTGATTACGCTTGTATAATAACAATGGTGTAGGCTAATTCCCTCGTGTATTAGCCATCTTTAATGAATAGTTCAATGTTTTGGTTTGTTTTAAAATCGATTACTTAATTAACGTTGATTGTTTAATATTGTTTAATCCACCTCATACTTGTTTATGTGTTTAGAATATGCGACCTATTATTCAGACTGTGTCTAAGTGTATTAACGAAGACCAAGTAATCTAGATACTGGGATAGCTCTCCATATCGTGTTTTATATTACTGGACCAATAGGATCACAAATAATATTCTGTCTTTACTTTTGAATTATGAGCTTGATATGACCGGTAGGGTTGGACCGTTTATGTTTCAACGAGCAATCATGCTCCTTCAATTATTGAATAAAGATTGTAATAGTCGACTACGAGTAAATAAAAACCAACCTTCTCAAACAATAAGTGGGTAAAATACCGTTGGGCTAGGGTTTTAACAGGATCACCACTGCTTTAATTCTCTAAGATAGATTATAATTAAACTAAAGGATGCTTTATGCGGATGCGCTTAATTGTGACAGGATTAATCGTGTCTAGGTCTTAGGATGATGTCCCGCCTAAGTCTTAAGAATGATATGCCGCTTCGAGATAAGTAAATCATTGCACTAAAACAAACAAACCAGCATTGAACCGGATTTAATATGGCTAATACAGTTTTTTATCATTTGGCTTGTACCGCTTTTCTATCTTCTAATCTTCCTCTTTTGTGTTTATTGTGTATTGAATTGGTATTTGTTTCCACCAAACCTGTGCCAGTCTCTCAGGCTGAAAACCCCCCATATCTTTAGACAACGTACATAACATAGGTTTAACCAGTAAATAAACTAATTAAAATACTGATAGAATATAGGATTAAATTTCCACTCTTAGTGTTCGACACCCTACTTACTACGAACTCTATCTTGACCGGGTACATTGCTCGTTAAAGTGTTGTTTTAGGTTTGTCGGTAAAATATAAATTTAAAACTTGATAATCAAATAATTGACCCTACACGATAGCACATCAGACACCGCCTTAGCATGTGGACTGATGATCAGCAAAGTGGTGGATCAAATGCATCTAGCATTCCCTCAGGTCTAGAGGATTTTTTGGTTTCTCATCTTACACGGCCAACTCTTGAGAAAGCCTCTCATCAAGACAACATGGACGCTCAAACTAAAAACAAGTCTGGTGAGTTCCAAGAATCGGCTGGGATGTTACTTGAGACCACTGCTGACATCAATGATGACAGTGATCAGGCTGATGCTCGTGATTCTGGAAACACACCAATAATTAATTAATCCCAAGGGGGTAGCGTTGGACAGCCTTAGTCTGTTGATATGCACTTTAAACAAAATGATGGTGTTGTGTGTGATGTTGAAGTCGTGAGCCAAGAAAGTAGTGGAAGTGGAGCCACACTAGGAGAAACTCTTAGAAGTCTGGACGTTGAAATTGGAAGTGCTGATGGTCAAGATGATGGAGGCGAGAGGCAAGGCCCTAGGAGAATTAATGCATCACTTGGGAATACGTCAGTAAGCTTGAGAGATGCATCTCTTCATAGTGTAACAGAGTTTTCAAAAAATCCCAGTCAAGACACAAATCAAATCGATCATGCTCATGATGAAACGTGTGATGGTGTTGCTGGCTCTGCCCTAATTGACCCTGCGTTTTTTGATGCTCTTCCTGAGGAGTTACGCCCCAAGGTTATTTCTAGTCGATAGGGTCAGGTGGCACAACCTTTGAACATAAAGCCACAAAATGATGGTGACATAGACCTTGAATTCCTTGCAGCACTTCCACCAGACATTCGAGCATAAGTTTTAGCACAACAGTAGGCCCAAGGGGTTCACCGGTCATGTGAGTTGGAAGGTCAACCTGTGGAAATGGATACGGTTTCAATAAATGCTACATTCCCAGATTTAAGAGGGTGTTTGGATTTGATAATTAATAATCAGATAATCAGTTGTAATAAAAGGGTGGTAGAATATTCCCAAGATAGTGTTTGGATGTGCCACAATAGCCTATAGGAATCAGAATATCAGAAATTAGAATGTTTGTCAACGTTTTGATAATTTGAGAAACTTTCTTTTTTGCTTATTTAGTCCCATATCATTATATTCTCTAATGTCATTTATAGCCTGTTTTTCATATTAGACTTACCTACACTTCCTAGGAAACCCTTATACTAATTCCAATATGTTCTAAAAGATTCTGCTACTAGGTTAATCAAGCATGGACAGGGCTGCCACGTGGGGTGAAATTTGACCCATTGGATCACGAGATTATTTGGCATTTGCTTACTAAAAGTGGTGTAAGTGGTTTCCAACCTCATCCTTTCATTGATGAGTTTATTCCAACTGTCGAGAAAGATGATGTGATATCTTATACACATCTTCAAAAGTTACCAGGTACATGTACATTTATGGCTTCTGTATTGTTAAATTATGTTTAAATTTTTTGCTAGTTTGCTCTCTTCTTTCCAAAGATGCAAGCGTATTAAGGGTTGTTTGGATGTGTGTTTTTTACGTTATCTGATTACCGTTACTTCAATTCACAATACATATATATTGGTAATAGTAGGTCTTAATAGGGTGTCAAACTTGTATGTGTAACTATAGTATTCGTATATATTTTTCTCTTCAAGAACTTGTTTTGGCCATTTAACATTGTTATGAATGCGCGTCTCAGTTACAAGAAATGAAAATGGTATTGTACTCACGGGTTATTATCAAATTTTAACAGGTTTTGTAAGTATATATTATGGTGGCGAAAAGGATCACACAGACAAGCTCGGGTTAGAATAGACTCCTGATGATCAGATCATATACGGAAATACTTGTAAAATATCCACAAAAAATGAGATTAGATGGCAATATCAAACACTTAGATGTTTCCCTGCAGACGATTGCAAGTATTGTTACTCACTAACCGTGCAGACTAGGACTAGATACCTTATAAGGGCAACATTCTTATATGGCAACTTTGATAACAACAACATATACCCTAAATTTGATATCTCAATGGGGCCCACTCATTGGTCAAATATTTTCATATCAGATGCTAATACTGTAGTCTCAAGAACTTCTTTTTGGCATCTGATCCTATTTTAAAAGTGTTCTCGGTATTACACACTTGAAATGGACCATAATGAGACCTATATATACGGACATGTGGTAATTTTCAGGTCGTTGTACCTAAAGGATCTCTTTTCCAACTAAATGTAAAAGCTAATGTGGGCTTGCCCCCGGATGCAATATATAACATCGTCACTGATCCAGACAATAAAAGGGTCTTCAAGAATATTCAAGTAGGTGGCATAAAAGACGTATATGCTCTGTTTAGTTCGTTTATGATACTTTATGGTGAAGATTTTAATATTTGTGTCGGGAAGTGTTATGTAGAAAGGTTTTGGTTGACGAAGGTTCAAGACAGGTTGTTGAAATCAAGCAAGCTGCTATATTGAGGTTTTTATGTTGGTCGGGAACCATCTCGGTTCATGTACTTGTAGATCATAACGAGAAGATTACTCTGTAAGGAACAATATGTTTTTCCTTTTTGAATTCATTTATTCTTTTACTTCTAGATGGGTCAATTTGGGTAATGGGTAAAAAAGGTACTTTTGCTAACAAGGAAACGGGTCAAATGGGTTGAAAGTTCCGAAAGTATTTTTTGTATCTACAACCTCCTCCATGGCATTATTTTAAAAAGTAGACTCCTTTTGCAATAATATAATTTTCCTAATCCTATTTAACAAATTAAATATCATTAAAATAAGTCGAAAATGGGAAGAAGTGTTTTTGGGTCAACTCAACTCAACTCAACCTGTTTTGACCAGTTACCTGCTCATAGCCTCACATATTTTGGCACCTCTAAATAAATTATTGAATCTGTCCCTGGTTATTCATATTATCGACAGATGAAATTCAAGCAAGTCAAATAGGAAACATGTCAAATGGGTCAAAGTCACGCATAGCGTATTTAAAATTTCAAATTAGTACAACCGCTTACTGTTTTTTTGAGGCTCAATAGAAACGGATAAAAAAATGCTGATGAGTCGGATTGAATTCCTTGTTTTAACCCATACATAATTTTTTATTTTTTTTGGAAAGGCACAAAATTATTTTATTGACTAGCCTCATTTAAATGTTACCTAACCCGCCCATTTTCCACCTCGAGTTATTTGATCGTACTTAATGGTTTAGTACTTCATGTTTACTGTTTACTAATCTAGTTATGGAGTTTATGTATAGACAATCTGTCCCAAGAATTAAGCATAAGTGTGTGCAATGACTAGTTCATCTCTTCTTCTGTGGAACATTGATACCTTACAAACTAAGAGCACACCCGAAGAACATCAATATGTAATAACTGATGTTCAGTTTAGACCAAATTCAACTCAGTTTGCGACTGCTTCCTTTGATAATGGTGCTGTTGGTGATGGTGTTGATGATCAAGAAAAGGTTCATTTTGGTTGAGTTTTTTTTATTAATTTTTAATGTTTGTTGTTGTTATGATGTGATTTTTGACCTAGATGTTAGTATTGTTTGGCGTTAGGTAGCGTAATTTGCGTGTGATTCGTGAGTGTGTGAATTTTGACTTGAATGTTAGTTTGACTGATTTGCGTATGATTCATGAGTGACTTTGTAAGTTTCACTTAGATATTGATGTGGTAATATACTAACTTGCGTTTGATTCATGAGTGATCATTTGCTGTACGTAGACTAATTTGCGTGAAATTTGACTTAGATATTGATGTATCCACTGGCAGGACTTTGTGAGTTTTGACCTACAAATGTGATGTCGTCGTTGATTTTGATCTCATCATTTTCCATAGGTAGTGTTTTTTGCATGTGATTCGTGAGCGACTCTTGAATATTGACCTAGATATTTGTTTTATTTCTCATATTTTGTATAACGTGTACTTATGCACTTATTTTGTAGATAGATCAACTCAAAGGTTATCCTAATGGCAGCTCTGCGTATATTACAAAGGTATATCTGGATAATGTAACTTTGTTTACAAGAGTTCAATAGTAAATTTTTCCTGCTAATTAGTAGCATGATTTTCATGTGTCGTCGTAGGTGGAACTATTAGCTGTAAAGAATCTTATTGGCGCTTACCTGAATGGCATGTCAGATCCTAGAAAGAAAAGGGTTTAGGTGAGTTATAGGATTAGTCAGTTCCCTTATTTTTATAATGCTTGATGTTGCACATGAGGTTATCTAACTTCCTTTCAGTTCAATACTTCAATTTTTGAATTTTCAACTGTGTAGATAATATCTATTAGGCAACAATTGTTACCCGCTGTTAACTTCCATTGGTGCTTAACTGACTTTAATATGGAAACAAGTTGAAACATAAATAGCACTTTAATATTTGTAGTGTTTAGGTTGTGACTATAAAAGTTAAACGCTATGAGTTTCTTACTTGCTTATTATGTATATTCCAGTAATAATGCTATTTTTGTTCATGTTAATTATGCAGCTCGGATGGTTCTTGGTTCAAGTAATCTAATGTCGGGAGAGGAGTTCAATTTTTATGAACTTCCTGTAAAGGTAATTATCTGAGTGTTTTGAAAAGCTGGACTGTTTAAGAGGATACAGGGAATTGCAAATAGATCTACTTGTTCCTTCCATATTAAGTTAAACTACTTAGACACCGTTTGTATCAGTCTGTCTATCAGATCAGATTTATAATTTACAAATATCTAGGTGAACACATTTCTGTTCGGAGTAATAGCGATGTGATTTAGAGTGTCTTATTAGTAAACATAATTATCATTATAAGGAACATAGTTGCACATGAAACAGTTATTTATGAAGCTTTAGACGTGAGTATCTCGTCTCTGCATAATTGCATGGTGTGTGTTACGGTAAACGAAATTATGAGATAGAAGACTGTATGCTATGATCTTAATGTCTAACTCAAAATTTTCTATCAACTTTTTCTAAAGACAATAGTTATTTGCTCTCTAAATCCGTCACTGGCTGAGGATGAGATTGTAGATATGTAGAGACATATAGACGTGCATTCAGTGATACGGATATGACGCAAGTTACTAATTTGGCAACATGGTAGAGTTATTGAGAAATCATAATAAGAATATGTGAGTATTGCCTTAGCAAAAAAAATTAACTTATATTTAACAATATACTAAACTTCATTACGCTAGGAGACAAATTTCACTTATGTCTTTCACCGAGCGATCTTCTAGCCCATGATGCCGCAGGTATAATTAATGTTTTTTTACTTCTCTTTTTAGTTCCGGTTCTATCTTGATTCTTCTTGCCGACTCACATGCCTCACACCCACCTAAAAGTGGGAGATACCTATCTTTAACAAATCCTTCCGTCACATATCATCCTCAAGTACCCATTATTTTGTAAGTTTATCATTAAAGATGGATAAGATTATTCTTGCGAAATGAATATTTTCAATTTTTTGGGTTTTTGTAGGGTTATAATTCTCTAGAAAGTGTATGGTTTTGTTGGAATTAGTAAGTAATTTAAATGTGTGTTTGGAATAGGTTCTAGAAAAGTATTGGTTTGGGCTTCAAGACTTCAACAGAGGCTACTGAAGGTATACTTTTTTACTTATCTTTATATATAATATTTTTTTGTTTGTGAAATTAGTTGTTTTACTATGGTGTAAAATATGATGGTGTTTTTTTTGAATATTTGGACTATTTGAATTATGTGAATAAAAAGATTAAAAAGGAGTTAATGAGATGTTTGAAAGCACTGTATTTAAAATTGTTGCTAGAAATTTTGATAACCAATGGTGTGTAACCAAATGAAAATCTTGTAGGAACTTAGATTGGGAAAATCCCGACGACATCAATTGCGAAAAAGAGACTAGCCCAATCCTTAGCGTGTCAATGCTGCTAAATGTGGGCAAAGATTGGCGGCTTACGCGAAAAAATAGCATCAACGATAGACAATGATCTCATGCTCTCTTTGCAAGTAAGTTTGTTGCCTTCTGTTCTATTTGCTGATTTGGAAACAAATTTTAGTTTGCACGAACTTACACTCTGAATCTAGATCCCACTACTAGAGCATTGAAGGGATTTGGGTATTGCGAATTTGAATTTGTGGAAGGAGTATTACGTGCTTTACGGCTGCTGAGTAAATTGAGTATTGATGGTCAAGAGCTTATGTTATGGTTGGATCTTTTTCTATTCATATATTTCCTCTCATTTTCTGTGTCATGTCAAGAGTATTACACCTCATGAATCTTAGACATATACCTATTGTCAGGCGGCTCATACTTGCATTTGTTTTTCATTTTGCCTTGGTGAAAAGGGTGGTTAGTCTCTTAATATATAAGCTGCTATTTTTATTTATTTGCTAGGTATAAGTTGTTATCTCTGTTAAATATATAATGCGTAAGTAGCCAAAACGGGCAAGTCGTGTAGCTGGTCAAAGCAGGTAACATGTTGAAAAATGATGGATCAGGTTGACCCTGCTCACACTGTCAACAAATTATACCTTGTATCAAAAGTATGCGTGTCAAATATGGTTACCTAACTATCTTATATTTTATTCGCTAAAGATGAATATAATTTGATTTGACCCATTCATAAGCGCGTGGGTGAAAATTTGAAAATTCCTATTGCATGTTATGTCCATAGCAGGTACCTTCTTTTATGTTTGTTAAATTTTAAATTAGTAGGTTGTTGTTTCAAGGATGGGCAGTGTAGTAACCCGTCGCGATGTGAAATACATCTTTATAGCGACATTTAGTAGTAAATAGATAGGATCATAAGTATCGTTTCACCTTTATTTATGTGGTATAATCTGAAAATAACTATAGTCATGCCATTCTTTTTGTATGTTGCTAACGGAGACCTCTCGAGATGGACGTGGTAGTTCAAGGGGTTGGCAATAAGCTGAGGCATACTTCACATAGTATTCTAATACATACTAATCTCCGTTACGCTAAGTGACAAACGAAGCATAGTCTTTTTGTGGGCTTATTTTGGCCCAAGAGTGCGGTTCGTCTTTCTAGTCCACGATCCAGGTCTCCGGCTCTTTTTACCTTTGATAGTACACTTCCAGAATTATCTTCTTACATTCGCATACTACTTGATCCTTCTTCCCTCTTCTCTAAAAACAAACACACAAATTCTTCTATCTACAACCCACATGCAATACCAGTTTATTGAGGCTAACGCTTTGCGTTCGATGCTCTTTACCCTCCCCACAATGATGGCTATGTTGAGAAGGTGCTGATATTGATATTGAATAAAAACACACAACAGATCATGTTTCAGAAATCAGGTGAACCAATTTTTTTATCAAATCTCTTTGTTTAGCAATATTTTTTTCAATCTATATAGGCTTAATATCCTGTCAACAGGTAGTCACTCACAGGCAACTAAATGTAGCCATGCTGCTGCTATTGGCTATAAAAATATGGTGTTTGGTGTTTGAAATTGGAGTATTGATTGTTACAAATAAATTAGGACTATAATCTGTATTTGGTGCTGCCATGACTGGTTTAAATTTTTGCAGATTTTGGATATGAGCGGTTTTCGGTGTTAGCTGCTTTCGAGACGGTATAGCAGTTTCACGAGTGAGGTACGTTGTTAGTTTTCTAGGTGTAAATTTTAATTTATTTTTCAGCTGATGTTATCAACGTTAATTGGCTTTGTCAACACTATCTTAAATTTAGTCAATTCACAGATGAATAAATTTTGAGGCAGTATATATACACGACAACATGAGGCAAATAATACTTGGCAGCTTAAATACATACGCAAAATGAAATGTTCATAGTCTGTAGGTAGTTGAACTGTTTTAGAGCGAAAGTTTAATGCAAGATCGAAAATAATTATGTGTTGATTGTTAGGAAACTGCGTCAGCGGATGATTCCATGCAGCAGTTACCTTCCTTTGACGCGGATATCGCTACCAAGCAAACAGCCGCAGAGGATGCTGTAGAAGTGAGTAACATATACTTTGTTTTATGTGGAACCATCAATCCTTTGCATCGCTAATAATTTTTATCAGTGTTGTAAAAATCGCTCGGCGGTCGACCACCGCCAAGCGATATATCGGTCTTGGCGGCGATATATCGGTTTCTCGGCGGAGACCATAAATTATAAAGGAATTGATTTTAAAAAAAAATATATTAGTAATATCCTTATAAAATAAGTCAATAATCACAAAAAACTAAAAAGTTAAAGTTTTACATAAATTTAAGTGGGACAAATAACCCTTAAAAAATTGGCCAAGCCCATACAATCAACTCAAACAACCAAATACCCTAAATTTTTGGGTTATATAAAGGTAATACCCTATTTTTTTTTATCATTTGTCAACCCTAACTCTTCTCATCCGCAGTCACTCATCCCACATCTCCTATTTTCTCTCTAACAATAACACGCACCATAAATCTTCTAAACCAAGAAAACAAAACAAATCCTTATATTTCATTCAATCTAAACCCACGTCTGACAAACCACATATGATCTAAAAACAAACTGTTGAACCTTCTTTTTCTTCTATACTTTGTTTTTGATTCATTTTTTTATAATTAAAGTCAAATTTTTTACCGATTTTGACTGCCATAAGCACCGATTTTGACCGGCAAGCACCGATTTTGACCGCCAAGAACTGATTTTGACCGATATTGACCAAAACCGATTTTTTTACCCTATTAGTGAAATATCGTGGCGGTGGACCCCCGATAAGCGATATATCAGTGATATAACGGCCGCCAAGGCCGTTATTTACAACACTAATTTTTATGGGATCTAATATTTTTGATTCTGTCGTGTTCTAAGATACCTTCTGGCACGGATATGTAGTGGTATGTTTCTTTCAAACTATTGTAAAGATAGAAATAAGCATTGCTTATGCTGAAAATTATACAACAAATGCGGACGAAATTTATTTGCACGGAATATCACCATAACTTTCCAGTATAGTTTTTTTTTTCATTTTAGCCAACCACCAAGATGCTGCAGTAACATGTTAGCCCCCGCGGCAACGCGCGGGTCATTTTTCAACTCGCGATGTGATTGAGAGTGCCTTATTAGTAAACATAATTATCATTATAAGGAACATAGTTGCACATGAAACAGTTATTTATGAATCTTTAGACGTGAGTATCTCGTCTCCGCATGATTGCATGACGTATGTTACGATAAACAAAATTATGAGATAGAAGACTATATGCTATGATCTTAATGTCTAACTCAAAATTTTCTATCAACTTTTTCTAAAGACAATAATTATTTGCTCTATAAATTCGTCAATGGCTGAGGATGAGATTGTAGATATGTAGAGACATATAGACGTGCATTCAGTGATGCGGATATGACGCAAGTTACTAATTTGGCAACATGGTAGAGTTATTGAGAAATCATAATAAGAATATGTGAGTATTGCATTAGCAAAAAAAATTAACTTATATTTTATGTACAATTTTGTTAGGCACAACCCTTTTAGACTTGCATGTTTAGGTGGTTGTATGCATATACGTACATTCCCGCTTTTTAGACAAGTTTTTTAGGCTCTACCCATATAAAACTTGATGATTCAGAATAAACCCGTCATTCGGTAAACATGCTGAACAATTCCATAAATTAGTATAAGACTATATAAGTACCTATTTCTAATCAAATGTGTGACCCTAGTAAAACGTGGCTTTGTTGAGCATTTGTTTTGTTTTTAAAGAATTAAAGATTGCACCTTTTTGGTATACCAAGTATATTTTGACTTTTTAATCTGATCAAACGACTACTCTAGTCTCTTGTTTATTGCTTTCTTTCTTATTGTGTGCACAGTCCTTGGAGCTGTGGAACATGACTGAGAACAAACGAATGACAGTTCAAGCTCATGACACCATAATATCCGCTTTGGCACAATCTCATGTTACTGAATGATCGCTTCTGCAAGTCACGACACTTCTATTAAGTTATGGAAATAAATATAAAGCTCACTTTCTTTGACTGTGTCTGCCCTTTTACCAAAAGGTGGGCTATACCTATATACACACCAAATCAAGATGCTTAAATTAAGAATATGGTCGTTATGCAGTTATGCTTAAATGACATATATAATATATGTCTCAATGTTTTATTTTTTAAGATTGATTTCTTACTATCAATAGATTATAGTTGAGTTAGGAGTAAAGGTCAAGCGTAGCATGTATATTGTATAGTATAAGTAACTGCTTTGCAATTTGTAATAAACTTTGTCATTTGGGTCTTTCTGGAGTTGTTTTTGGCTTTCTTGACATTTCAATTGTTGCTCTAGTATTGTGTATATGTAACTTCCCATTTAGTTACAACGTGAGGATCTTCAAAACAACAGAAGATCACCAAAAGGCAGGTTTGGATCCTTGAACTAACTATTGCAATCCTGTTGTCAATCAACCTTATCTGTATATGTATAAGCACATTGTGATGTGCTACTATTGCTTCGTGTTAAATAGTGTTTGATTATTTGTCATTTAGTTTGGTGTTGATTAGTTTGAGAGTTCATTGTTACCATGTTCAGTTGTTGCTACTTTTTGTTGCTGCTATTAAGTTATAAATAGTCGGCAAACTCCAAAAGGGTTAAAATCGGCAAGGAAACCCTGACCCGTTCATCCTCTTGGGTACCGACCGACCCTTCTCTAAGGACCAAGCTAGAATAAACACTTGTTCCAGTGACCTTTTTCGAATGAACCCAATAATACCTGTTTCTCCAAAAGCCCTCATTGACCGGTCAATAGTGTCGGTATAGCTTAATACCTTTTGGCATGGGTTCTGCTTACCTTGAGAAGGATTTGTTATTTTTGTTGTTAAGTGGTAATTGCGTAGAGTATAAATAGATATAAGTGTGTAAGTAAAAAATATGTGGCTTGCTTACATATAAGGTGTGCGCTTTTGCCTCACACATTGGCTTTTTGACCTTTAGCGCAACGCGGCCCTCATGCTCTTTATAAACCCATAGCACGTTGTATGCTCCCATCTATAGAATCGTATCTCTGAAAACACTTGCAAATTATTTAAGTTTTGTAAGAATATCTTCACACGTGCAAATTATGAGTGACGATAGAAAATTTGATATTACTAATGTAATTTTTATATTAGAAGTGCAAAAATATGAGATATTTACATTTAATAGACTATTATTAAGTTTTGTAAGAATATTTTCACACGTGCAAACTATGAGCGATGATTGAGGCTTTGATCTTACTAGCGTATTTTTTATATTAGAAGTGAAAAAATATAAGATATTCATGTTTAATAGACGATTATTTAAGTTTATAAGAATATATTAACACGTGCAAATTATGAGCAAAGATTGATGATTTGATCTTACTAGTGTATTTTATATACTAGAAGTGCAAAAATATGATATATTGATAGTTAATAGAAGATTATTTAAGTTTTGTAAAATATCTTCACGCATTATGAGCAAAGATTGAAACATAGTTCTTACTAGCATATTTTTTATACTAGAAATGGTAAAATTATGAGATATTCATGTTCAGTAGATTGATTATTTAATTTTTGTAAGTATCTCTTCATGCATGCAAATTATGATAATATGAGATATTCATGTTTAAAAGAAGATTATTTAAGTTTTGTAAGAATATATATTCGCACGTGCAAATTTTGAGCAAGGACTGAAGCTTTGATCTTACTAAAGTATATTTTATACTAGAAGTGCAAAAATATGAGATATTGATGTTTAATAGACGATTATTTAAGTTTTGTAAGAATATCTTTACGCATGCAAATTATGAGCAAAGACTGAAGTTTTGATCTTACTAACGTATTTATATACTAGAAGTGCAAAAATAGAGGATATTGATGTTTAATAGACGATTATTTAAGTTTTATAAAAATATCTTCACGCGTGCAAATTATGAGTAAGGATTAAAGCTTTGATCTTACTAGCGGTTTTTTATACTAGAAGTACAAAAATACGATATATTGAAATTTAACAAACGATTATTTAAGTTTTGTAATAATATCTTCACGCGTGCAAATTATTTGTAAGGATTGAAACTTCGGTCTTGCTAGCGTATTTTGTATATTAGAAGTGCAAAATAAGAGATATTGATGTTTAATATACAATTATTTAAGTTTTATAAGAATACCTTTATTCGTGCAAATTTTAAGCAAATAGTAAAGCTTTGATCTTACTAGCATATTTTATACTAGAAGTGCCAAAATATAAGATATTGATTTTTAATAGACGATTATTTAAGGTTTGTATAAATATCTTCACGCATGTAAATTATGAGCAAAGATTAAAGCTTTGATCTTACTAGTGTATTTTTTACTAAAAATGCAAAAATAGGAGATATTGACGTTTAATAAACGATT
>BQNB010037015.1:0-49734 GCA_026074375.1 Tanacetum coccineum | reverse complement strand
GGGTTTTCCACAATGTCGGTTTCGGGATGAGTCGGGATCGGGTCGGGACGGGTCGGTTTCGTCCCGATGCTCACCCCTACTCCTGAATACCGAATTGTTTCCGACTGAGGTAGTCATCTACAATAAAAGTTCAAACAATTAGTATTTTCGATAATTAAATTCTTAATAGAATTAACTACCCAATTAATTTACTAATTAAGACTAAGATCCAACTTGCAGTCCCACTTATTACCCAAGGTCTGACCAGGATGTAAACAAGTAGGGCAAGAGGTAAGCGTCGAGCGTTAATTGCATTTCAATGCAACTCTTAGATTTATGATACTTGTCAAAACATTAGTAAGCATGTAATAATGTTAAGAGCATGTTTAGTATCATCTTATGCCTCGGGTCCAAGGTCTGACCAGTAGGCGAATTTCACCATGGGTTGGTATGGGTCCAGGGTCTGACAAAGAGACTCAAACCAAGTGCACGTGTTCTACGATTGGATGGCATAGACTTAAATTTTCTAGGGGTATTCACATAAATGTGTCAAAACGTGTACAAAGAAGCATGTAAACAACTTTGTAACACTAATTTAAAAACTTTTAATAATGACACTGTAGTGACATGCCATGGTTCACGGTAACTCCAATCGAACTCGCAAAGAAGCGGAGAAACAGGTCAGCGCGAAGCGTATTAAAAACCTTATTTCTTTAGGGAATTACGTAAAACAACCCGCCTTAAACTTCTCTTATAGTCTGTTCTAGTGGATGAGCCGTACTTCCCATGAGTCCATAGCGTCCAGTTTTTAATTCATGAAAAACAAGTTTCAATAGTTTAGTCTTATTAATTTTCACAAAAACAGTTTTCCACGAAACAAATGGTTGGTCACTATGAGCATGCATTAGGCGTGTAAAATTAATAGACTACTTTAACATCATCTTTTAGTCATATGGCATATTTAATTAGGCGTGTAAACAATTTAGACATTAAATAATCATGCATACTAAGATTCATAATTAAAAAGATGACATTAAGCATACAAGTAAACATGTAAAATCCGAGTTCTCTCGCGAGTCTTCCCCAAATGGAGAACCATAAGACCCTCACTAGGTTTTCTGCTAAAGTGCCTAGATTGCCCCATTCACCACATATTGTGATTGAGTGGGTCTTATAGCCGGAATAGACAATAATTAAAAAGGAATCATACAAGCTAAATTAACAATTTTAATTTTCCTTTTTAACCTATATTAACTTTTAATAGTTTTCAAGATCAATATCTACCAGATTTTACTTTATTTTATGGAAAGAATCTAATATTATTGTCATTTTTTATAATGTAACAAACATAATAAAATTGATAACGCAGCAGATATGGCTTTTGTTTTAATTACATAGGCCATTATTATACTAGGCGTATTATTAAACAATAAATCATTGTAACCCATAAAGCTAAAACGAGTTGGCTCGTGATGCCACTGTTAGGATTTAACAATCTAGGTTACCTTTTAGCTTACGAGTAAGACAAACGGATTGGAATCTTAGTTAATAGCATACGCGCGCGGCTCTCACGTACATGAAAAGTAAATAGAAAGTGTACCTCTCAGCAATTGATCAAGAAAACAAATAAAGCGACTAAAACAATCGCCTCTACGGTTGTCACACTAAAAGCGTTCATTGGTCAAGCAAACAATGCTACGTTGTTAATCCACGTATATAAAAAACCACGAAATAAACATGGATTCGGTGTTCGTAGTTGATTACCAATGCAACTAAAACTCTTTTAGTTTGTGATAATCAATCTTGCCGAATGAAAGTCAAATAAGATCACATGTATTAATTTTAATTCATGCAACTTGTTTGTATTCTGCAAACATAAGCAATAAAAAGGAATGAACCAATGAATGATATATGGATGTCATTATGCATGTATATATCATTACATATATTTGATTACGAATGGTAAAAGTACCAGGCTTTGCGAAAGTTTCTTGAAAGTCTATGCGTAGGGTATTTTTTAGGTTTTTCAAATTATGTCGTAATATCATTTGTGTTTGTGATTTTTTAATCGAAGGAATTATGAGGGATATAGGGTTTGTTTATATAGCCTCAAAACCCTAGTTTTAAATAAACTAGGACTCCTCGTAATTCTTATCACAATACAACTTTTATCCTTTATCTCTAAAATTTATCTCAAAACCCCCTTCTAGAAGCTATATGGGTTGGTCAACAAGTGACACCCACAAGGTTCGGGTTTTATCAATTTTAGTCCATTTAGTTTATATTTAACATGTATTAATTAGTTTATAACGTTTAACGGTTAAACTAACAATCCGTTAAATAATTATCGTGAAATGTATTAAATCCTTAATAATAAATAAATATATATTATTAGTAAATTTATTTAAACGTACTCTTCGTGTCTTATCGTGTGTGCCCTATAGGCTCACATATTCGTAACGTATTCGTGTTAGTCCGACTACCATAAACCCAACAGACACACCTTAGCTGTATTATGTATTACAGAAAAGAAAAGATAATGCACAGGAATATAACCCTCAATATTATATTTTATTGAGTTAAGGAAAAGATGATAGTACATAACCCCTCCCCCTCTCCTCTTTTTATAGAGATAAGGGGAGAAAAACCAGGTTGGATGAATAATGTGTGAAACCATTCCCATCACCTCCTTTTGAGAGATGAGGGGAAGGATCGGGCTTGGGCCGTAGAGAAAAACCCATAACCTTAATAAGGCTTTATTAGAGCTAAATTTACACTAACAACTAAAAAATTATTAATCAATCCCCCTAACCTATTTGACTAAATGTGAAATACTTCTTTTAACAATTTCCACCTTAGTTCACTATTGTCAATACGATTACGCCTAGCAACTTCGACCTGTGCTGGAACTCGGACGGGGTACCGCCGTTTACCAAGGCACCAGTAGCAATTTCCAACTACTATAACCTTAGCTCATATCCTGACTTGCTAAAGAGGTCCCTTTAGCATATTTCCTTCTTCCAAGCCCCAGTAAGTGTCATAATAGCCGCTCTCAGTTGTTCCACAAACAAAAACCATCTGCTACATGCATCTTTGCTTCTCACGCTTCCTGCACATCATTGTCTCATAACAACCGTACATTGTGTATTTGATCTACCCATGCGCGTAGTCAAAATCCCATTAATAAAACCTGTATGTAACGTCTGTATGTAATCACGATCAAACTTATCCAACTTACCCCACATCTGCAGTGCCTATGTCAAGGTCTCGTCGCAGTATATCTGTACTCTGGCTTCTTAAAAAATTGCCTATATACTTGCACCACTTACCATTCTTTTCCACATCACTGAGTCCACCTGTTAGACTACCCTCTTCAATTGACATTATGGAGTGCCCCTTCAAACTAGTCTGTTACCAACTTTTCATTGTTGAAATCATGCGACTGTTGACGCCTTAGGAGTATTACCACTCTAATCCTGCGCGTTCTCCAAACCATGCGTTCCACCTATTTCAATTTTTGACTCTTTACCAGCAAAACCCTTGGTAAGTTTCAGATCTCAGCTTGGCATCCGCAAGAAAAAACCATACACATCCTTATAGAGAAATACGATGTTTATGACATTACCTGGTGTAGACTCACAGCAATCAGCCATAGCTGTCGTCATGCATTTACTTGCAAACCGTTGTTTATGCTGTAGCAATTACACATCTATCGAGTACTCCATATAATATTTCAAATACAAGCCTTCTACTTGGAAATATCCATACCTCAAAACAGCATATGTATGATTAAAAGTCTATGACTCATTGTGCAATTATATCTTCTCCCCTGTCATGCAACTGCAAAAGCAGGCCTCATTAACTGGTATTCTCTATAGTTGATAGTTCCTGTTTACTGAGTTGTTGTTCCTGATCACTTGTGCTCAGGGCTGCTTAAGCTTTTACAAGCTGATCTACAAGCTCTAGCTTGTCAAAGACAAGCTAGTAATGTCCATAAGCCCATCCAAAACTGGCTTATCATCCATAAAATAAGTTGTGGTGTATTTGAGAGTGATTTTTGCAATTTCTCTTAACTACTTACTTTTTTTGGTTTACTTAATTAAAGCAGTTTATAAACAAGCTGTATTGAGAGTTTTTTTTTTTGAACACAAAACAACATAATTAAGAAACTTAACACTTGGAGTTGTAAAATGACTTAAAACATCAAATTTGCATTAAAATTTGAAAGTGTTACAAAGCTGAAAGTAAAAGCTGTAAATGACTTAAAACAATTTAAAAAATAAGCTAAGATATTATAAGATTAAAAATTAAAAACTAACTAGTTGCCTCAAAGGCTTACAAAAGGCTCTATTTATACTAAAACGAATTAAGGTCTTGGTTTCTTGCACTCTCTTCTCTTCTTTCTTCTGTGTTTCTTTGTAGAGACAAAAACCAAGTGTGCTTGTTGTGTGAGGTAATTCTAAAACAAATCCCAGCCTTCAATTTCTTTTGTGCTTCTTTGGAGTCAATCATAGCCATTGAAAACACTTGGGAATGGTGAAGGATTGCCAACATGGCACTTATACAGCTGGGGGGGTTGATAGAGGAGTGGTTGAAATGATTTATCTAGGGTGTTGAGTGGTTTTGCAGGGTAGAAGTATGGGACGACATCCCTACTCTGAACCTGGGTTTTGTTTTGGGCGGGAAGATGGAGTTTGGGGAGGTTGGCAGCTTTGGCCCCTCATTTCTTATAACCTTATTTCCAAACTTCGCCCGGTTTGCAATTTCGACCCTTGTCTTTTTCTTTTGTAATACAACTTGAGGTTTGGCAGTTTTAGTCCCTCAAGTTGTATTTTCTTCATGTGGCTGACTTTTGACTTTGACTGACTTTGGCTTCGGATTGACTTTGTCTTTTCCATCCCGTGCTTAGTTTTGTTTGTTTTTGGCTTTCTTTTTGAATATCCGTTCCTGCACAATTCAAATGCAAAACATACAAATACAATGTATTTTTGGTACGTTTTTAGTCATTTAAGTCCGTTTTTAATGGAAAATGGTATGTGTAATTAAGCACATACCAATAGGACCAAACCTACTATCACATTCCCTGATTAATACTAACCAAAGAGATTTAAAGTTTGGCTAAAGTTTAATACAATACATTTTCTAGCTTAAACTTATTCCTGTACATTTTTTAGCTTAGCGAGCTATCTACTATTCACCTCTAACACCTCATTGAGAAAAAAAATATCACAAAATTGCATATTAATCTCGACTAAATTACATATTAATTAATCTAAAAGAGCCATACCAGGAGCGCTGTAACCATAGGACCCTGCAATCACTGACATTGATTCATCACAATGGATGAGCTTCGCCACTCCAAAATCTGCCACTCTTGCCTCCATGTCACCATCCAACAAAATATTTCTCGGCTTCAAATCACGATGAACATCCACTGGATCAAAGTCATGGTGCAAGTAACAAATACCTTGAGCCACCCCTAAAGAGATCTTCTACCCTGTGACCCAATCCCCCACGAAACTGTCACATTTGTTCTTCTTGTGCAATAGCTCATCTAAACTACCATTAGACATGTAGGGTTCGACCACCCTACAACCTGGTTACTAGTACGGAATAAATCCGATCTTCAAGACGAACACGCCCCAGCAGATTATGTATGACAGAAAAGAAAAAGATGCACAAGAATATAACCCTCAATATTATATGTTTATTAAGTAAGAAAAAGAATGAAGTACAAAACCCTCCCCCTCACCTCCTTTTATAGAGATGAGGGAGAGAACAAACAGGTTGGAAGAATTAATTTTTATGAAACCCTTCCCCCTCACCTCCTTTTATAGAGATGATGGGGAGGATGGGCTTGGGCCGTAGAGAAACCCAATAACCTTAATATGGCTATAATTAGAGCTAAATTTACACTAAACCCCCTAACCTATTGATTAAAGTGAATATTATATCTAACAAGACATGTACTCATAGAGTAACATTGTACACTCGCTATTGCTGCAGCATCCCAGCAGTCACACGATATCCCTATGCCTCATGTTACCCAACACCTCGGCCTCAACCAATACACCTTTCCGGTTTTCAAAAATTATTTTACTCACCTTGATAGCATAATGATTCGATACCCCAAGCCTTGTTACCTAAAAGCAAAACACAGAAATTAAGCGAATATATGTTTTAATTATAGTATGATTAATCTATATAAGTTTCCCAATGAATCTTATGCCACCAATTAATCTCATCCCATTAATTATATTATTACATGTTTCCATTAACAATACTATGTATTAACCCAGCCAATACTTAGCTTGTATTTAACATTTAAATATCAAGCTGTACATGCATGGTATAAATCTATCTCTATACATTCGCATGAAACATTATTCTAACATATTTTAGATGATGTATCTGTAACAAACTAATTTAGCTATGCAATTAATAACTGCATACTTTATACTAAGGGCATCATATTCATCTCAATCTCACCAAACCTCTCAAAAAACACTCTCAAACTCTCGAAATCCCCCATCCCCTAACATTTGCGCCTTTCCAATTAAAACAAAAGCATATTAATTAATCTAAAACAACCTTATCCATGATAACAATGCAATCCTCAATCTCACTATAAACCTTAAATGCTAAAGTCAGTGTTTATTTAATAGTGTTCCAAGCTAACCCATAAGCAAAAACTTTTCAATGTGAAACATCCTTATGTGGGTGTATAAGGTAGAGTTTGTTATGTGTAAGGGGAGATTAACACATCTAAATCATCAATCAAAGCACAAAAACATAAACCCACAACTCAATTACAAAAAAAAAACTAAACTAAAACCCTAAATCTATTAATTGAATTATTAAACCAAAAACATACCTTTGATTAACCCAAGAAAGAAGAGCTTTATGATTAAAGTTTTGATTTCTTTAAAACGCAGATGAAACTTTCGGATATTTAGATGTGTGCGAATGGTGGTGGTCTGGTGGTGGTTGGAGATGCAGGCTGAGGTGGGTTATCTGGATTTTGTTTTATGTAATACGCATTATGTATACAAACTTACATAACCTTCGACATTTAACCCTTTTAAGTTTATAAAACCACACTCGCTTTTTTTAAGTTTTTTGTATTATATTTTTGACACGTATAGTTTTTAGTGATTTTTTCACTATACACGATTTTTCTCAATTTTGACCCAATTGAAGTTTAATTTTGACTTTTTATTAGCCAATCAGATTGCACTGATTTGCCTACGTGTCAAAATCAAGCGTTCTAATTGGTCCAATTTTTCTATTCATAATATTTAATCTCATACAAAATTCTGAAATGATGTAATTCTTTTATAATATAAAAGATAACGACCAAGACAAATACTTTGTTTTTCTTATATATCATACCTAACATATACGGAACTTTAGGATCAATAAACATAATTAAACAATCTAAGCATCTTAAACAGCAACTCGGAAGACCCCCAAAATTGCAAAAACAACTTGAAAAAAAAAACAAAATCACACAATCAAAAGTGACGATGCATAAGATTAGAGTGTTACCTTTTTTCTCGTGTAAAATGCAAAGAAAGATCGTAGCAGAAGATTAGAGTGTTACCAATTTGTGAAGCTGCTAGTAAGCATGAAACCATTCAAAAGACTTGAGCACACACACAAGATAACATACAGAGTAATACATAACTCATTCTTTTGGAATGCATGCACATAAGATCATATAAAACAAACTCTGAAACAACTTACAATTACAAAACGATAACCATGTCTAGGATAAACATGAATTTAAAGTGCCATCATTAAAGGTCATCATCACAGCATCATCTCCATCCTACTCATCCTCCAATCCTCAATATACCCCTTATAACAGTCCTTATAATAGTCATCCATACAGGAACGTTTAGCTTCCAAACGGGCGCGAACCTACCAGCAAAAGATAGCAATGAGTAACCAGCAATCACATCCATTCAAAACAAAACACATGCCCTAGAGGAAAAAAAAAGACAGTATAAACTCCAAGGATGAGTTTTGAGCGCATAATAAAAAGGAAAAAGAAAAAAAAACGACCAACAACAAGAAACTACAAGTCATTGTCCATAGCAAAGAATTATGAAATGGGTTCATACTTTCTTCACCAATGTAGTTTCACTATAATTAGAATTAGTGTTGTGAGTTAATACCGATCTTTATTGCAATGTTTCATTATAATTAATTTTCGTGTAGTGAGTTTTATACTGATCATTACTGAGGCTTCCGTAAATAATTAAATTTAAATTTTCGAGTAATTGATTCTAACTAATTAAGTTAAGTAACATGTGACAAGCTAATGTAGGAAAAACAATCATTGAACTAAATTACCTACCTTACAATAATCACTTTGAAAGCGCGATAATATAAACCTTTACCGTATAGAACAATTATTATGCTTGTATACTAGTTAAAACACGGTACTACCTTTTCAAATAGCATGTATAGTCCCTACCTAGCGTCCCCATCCCAACGAGAAATGACTAAAGTGTCCCAAAGTGAAATGACACTTGAAGGCAAGGCATTTTAATCATTCAGTTTGAAGTAGGGACAATTTTCACAACAAAGGTTTCCCACATGGACGACACTTGGACTTTCGAAAAGGTAAGGACTATGCCAGCAAATTGGCAGGCACGATTTTTGCAAAAAAAAAATTTCCAAGATAATTGAACAATAACGCTTGCAAAGACAAAATTTGCCAAAAGAAAAGAAAAAAGAACACTTTACCTCTAAGCACCTCGTCCCAAGATTGAGCTCCTTGACACGGGCATGTTGAAGAATTTTGACATGTCGGTTAATCATTTCTTCTTCCTCAGTGTCAGATAAATCCCCCGTATCATCCTCAGTATAATCCAAGTTTGCTATGACTAATGAAGACACTTTGAACACCTGAAGCTGACTTAGCACCAAACTTCCTTTAATTGTTAATGAAAGAATATTAGGAGCCTCTAGCGTTACACATGGATGTCCAGCTCGAAACTTCCTGTTTCCGGAGATCTCAAAGGTTTTGACACTATTTGAAGTAATATTAAGGTCCCAAAACTCACCGTAGCAGTCGTGTAACTTGAATGTTTCAAGAACAGGACTTCCAGAAAGTATTTTTTGGAAAAAGTCTTCAGTTAAACTTAAGTTAGAAAGAGACAAAGACTTGAGGTTTTCCCAACAAACCGTATCGGTGGGTTTAGGAAAGTCGCATGATAAATTAAGATGAGTAAGATGTGAATTGATGAAAAAAGACACATCGAACACAATCTCAACATCCGGTCCATAATCATACCAAAACGATAAATCAAGCTCTTCGACTTTAGATCTAAGAGCATAACGAATCAAATCAGTGACCTGCGATTCGAATTTATCAGAATAACTGGTATTCAGTAGGAATTTTTTTATCTTGAGATTGCGATTGATAACCATAATCAATTTTTTTTCAACCCTATCATAGTAAGAAGGAAGATCAAAAGTAGAAGCATCCTCAAGTTTTTCATTATATATGAGGGTTAGTGGTTGTTTGAGCCACCGCCTGAAATATAGTGCACCACCAAATACAGAAGCAGCACATGCTATTTGAAAAGGGATCCTGCGTAGTTGTGACATGTTCCCTGTTGCATCATTAATCAGAGAATAGCAATGTTTATGCTAATAAAAATTAATCATCATCAGTATATATGTCGAAATCAAATAAGGCGAACTCAATTTTAAATAGTCACTCTATCAATCAAATAACTAATACATGAGTGAAGCCTGATTAAAAAGCTGAAGATTTTAATTTTATCTGATTTAATTTAATGAATTGTTTTACTAACCCAAAATATCAATCAATTTCTGTTATGAAATCAACATAAAAAATACGAATAAAAATTCAGATAGAAATCGATAATACTAAACCTTTGTCGTAGATCTGATTATGCTAGTTGACGAGGTTGTTGGAGACAGCGAGGGCGGCGTATGAGGTGGTGATTAATGATGAGAATGGGTTATCGGGGGTGGGGGGCGGCGGAAGGAAGATGGGTCGTCTTTGAAAGATTGGGTTTCGTAGTTCTACAATTAATTTTTAAATATAAAAGAAAGCAAAGGGCTTTATAAATTGGGTTTTTTTAAGGGGCACATGTTAAGGTGGGGACACAGGCTGTGTGTCACAGTCTGATTGGTCAGCAGTTATTGTTATTAATCATTATCAGGCCCCACAAATAACTGCTGGCTAATCAGGCTGTGACACACAACCTGATGTCCCCACCTTAACATGTGCCCCTAGGGCACATGTTAGAAAAACCCTTATAAATTAAATCAGTTTTAAATAACTCATTCTTCACTCTATCTTTATTGAATGAACGAGGTTTTCAGTGCCCGCGCGTTGCGGCGGGGCAGATTTTAATGTAATTTCTAGTAAACAAGAAGTACAGTAGGCAAAACAACTACTCGTAAACACTGATAAGCATGGCAAGAACGACATAGCAAATACAACACATAAAATAAATTAGCACCATACGAAAAACACAAATCAAATAAAAACATGCAAAAAGAGACCATGCGACGATCTAATCCCATTCGTAAAAAAAACGAAAAAGTAAAAAAACTGCACATACCGTGACGACGATCAAACGACGATGAGAACGGAAAGTAGGTAGAGACGATAAGAACGGAAATATCCGAAAGTAACTACAAATCACGAAGAGTCTAAAACAAAAAGGAAGAAAAAAAGAAGGAAAAAAACATATTGGGCCGGACGGGATGGGCCAAAGTAAGCCCCCACAACCAAAACGACAGGTTAGTTGGTCGTTTTTGTAATGCTAATTGTATGTCTTATAATGTTAAGGTAATGAGTCACGAAGCAAGTGTTTACATTACTGCATTAGAAAACCATTACAACTGAAATCTGAAATTTGTATTCATGATAGTGACATAAAGATGAGATGCATTTCAAGACAAACAATATACTATCTCTCAACCCGATCGCTGTTTCAAGGCAATATAATGTTGTGCATGTATTTTTTTCAGTTATAGCATCAATCATCCAAAAAGCACCTTGAGCCAGTATGGAACGCTGCTGTTTGGCTTTATATCAGCATATGTGTTTTAAACCTTTACTTGTGGGCATTTCCATGTTCACTGCAAACGAAGTTAAAGGATTAGAGTTTGGTTCAAACAAAAGATGCATGTCATTTAATCTCAAATCTTTTATGTTCATTATTGCTCAAACTTCTAGCAAATATATGATCATAGGTTCAGATTAGTAGTGTAACTTATTGAACACCTTACATATTTATGAAATCAAAAATAAACCAAACTTTGCAAGTCACCCTAATCCTAGATAACGGATTCAGTCCCTAGATAACGGGGGTCGATGTCGTTAGTCCTTTTTTGTCATTGTTGTTACCCGTTTGGTCCCTAGAGCCCCGTTATACGTAACGGGTGTTAGTTTGACTTTTCAATGATGGGCATTTTTGTAATTTAATATTTTTTGCTTTTTTTCACCATTGGTCCCTGACTCTAAATTTTAAACAGTAACTTTAGTGATACATTTTTTTTATCTTTTTTCACTTACGTCATTAGTCCTTGAAACAACTTTTTTTGTCTTTTTCTCATTAATAACACTTTGATAATTTCACCACTTGACAATAGTATAAGTACTTTAAATATCTAATAACATTACATATAACTTTTGACTTTTCTTGATGGTCCGTGTTATAGATTTTCCGTTTGCACTATTTGTCTCTAAGGTATTTTTTTGTCTTTATTTGCAAAATACATACACAAGATAAATACGCATTTGATTTTCGTTTGCACTATTTGTCTCTAAGGTATTTTCTTTGTCTTTATTTGCAAAATACATACACAAGACAAATATGCATTTGATTTCCGTTTGCACTGTTTATTTAAGGTATTGTTTTGTCTTTATTTGCAAAATACATACACAAGACACATACGCATTTGATTTTCATGTCTCTCACGACAACGGTCTTTCAAAAAAGTAACGTCACATAATGAACAAAACATTGAGTGATTTTACAAGATTGTTGGGCTCATTTACACATCAAAATAAAAAATAGTTCTACACAAAAAAAATTCACAATCTTATTACATAATTACATACACTTTATAACAAAATTTATACAAACCTTACATAAAATTTAGAACAAAATCCATACAAATTTTACAACAAACTTTTAAATGAACTTCACACCAACAACAACGACTCTATCCAGCGAGATAGCCATTGTATATCGCTGCACTTGGGATGGAAAAACATGTAATCTCTGTTTCCGACTATGAAATGAAGACCAGCCATAAAAATCATATTCAGAATTACATTTCGATAACACAGCACCAATAGAATAAAAAATATCATCACAAAAAAAATTCATTAGAAGGTATGAAAGCTCACTTTAATTAATATTGATCACCATAACGACGCATGGTAAAATTGATTGCATTATATGCTTACTTCAAAGGTATTTTTTCACTTCCATGCTGAAGTAGTATAACAACATCATTACTTGTCCACAAAAGGCTTTCATCTTCCATCATAAAATGAGGATTCACATCAGCTAATGATAAAACAAAACTGGAAAAGAAGAAATTACCATGTGAGTATATCTAAGCAACATACTCATTCTTTCTATCTACTAAAATAATTAATGAAGAAACAACAAGATGATTTTACTCACACATGGACCACTCTCGTTCCATAAGTCCTGTGCATGTCTCCGTGTTTCTTTAGCGCTCTTTTATTTTTATGTCTTCTAGTTTGAGGGTTAATATCAATCAAATCCAACAAACAAACAAAAAAAATACTACTGACCATCCATGTAGTTTTATCTTGGCGATTAAAGGTCGGTGAAGAAGCTCTCATTGATTCAACCCAAGCGTTAATCCTTGCTCCACTAGTGATTTCAAGATTCTGTAACAACTTTTTCTTGGATATTTTTATATATCCACCGGGCATCAATGGTGGTTTCTTCACATCTATTGTGAATAACGCAGTTGGTACCACGGCTAAAACTGACTTCCCATCTCCAACCACAACTTTTTGTTTCGTCATTCTTTTACAAAACAAAACACCCTTAAGAAATATTTGTTATGATCTTTTGCTTTGAATAAAAACATCAACAACTTTTCCATACCTATCAAAAAGTAGAAACAAATCATCAGCATCCGTACCTTTTTTTTAAATAATACACAAAAGTAGGTTAGTTAATAATTAAAAAAAAGGATGATGATGAAGCATTATAAGGGGCCTACGAATTTAAACAACCCAGAAGAAAGCGGTAGACAAACGAATGTGGAAATGATTAAAAATGGTATTAGAGCATGAATATGAGAAAGGTAAATAGGTTCACATGCAGCAGAAAAAGAATGGAACTAGGTGAACATTTAAAGAAAGCGAAGAATGGGGCATCAGGAGAAAAGTAATGTTGGTGACTCATCATATACCTACAGGTTGGCCGAGAGAAAAAATTTGAACTTGCAAGTTATTCCGAGTAAAACATAAAAAATCAAAACTCTACATGTTGGACAATGAAACCCCCTTCGGTATAACTTTATTATCAACCACTATTTATAATAGTGAAACCCTAATACCCTAAACCCACAAACCGGGCTTGGGCCTATTACATAAATAACTTTGACTAACAACTTTGACTAACATTAATTACTTTGACTAACACTAACATATATCCTCTAATACTCCCCCGCAGTCCGAGCGGCGAAATCGCGAAAGCTCGGACTGGAGAAAAAAACTAAGAAATAAAAATTATTCATGCAGACTCAAGGTATATCTATCTGTCGAAGATGGCAGACTCAACCTGTATCTATCTGCTTAACACGGCAGACTCAAGGTATATCTATCTGTCAAAGATGGCAGACTCAACCTGTATCTATCTGCCGAAAACCAAAAGTCGTCTCGGGACTTATACCTTAGATTCGACAAAAGTCGTCTCGGGACTTGATACCCTAGATTCGACAAAAGTCGTCTCGGGACTTATACCCTAGATTCGACACCAACAAAAGTCGTCTCGGGAATTAATACCCTGGATTCGACATAAAAAAAATTAAATAACTATATTTAAAAAAAAATCAAAACAACAACTATTTGATGAGTCGATCAAACATAACTTCATGTCATCATAAATACTCCAAAACAAGTGCCACGTCATTGGGGTTGCTAATTAATATCACTGTCTTCAAAGTCATCTGCAAAGTTGTTGAATAAGCCTTCATCAGCAATGATCCAAAGAAGCTATGATCCACGAAGGGTTTTAGGTGTTTTTTTTTAGAGAGATCGGTGATATACCGAGATGTGTGTTTGATTGAGGTGGGGTTAGGGTTTGACGGGGTGGCTTAGGGAGGCGGCTCAACTTAGCCACCTCGGTCTGAGGATCAGACCTGCTCTAATACCATGTTGGACAATGAAACCCCCTTCGGTATAACTTTATTATCAACCACTATTTATAATAGTGAAACCCTAATACCCTAAACCCACAAATCGGGCTTGGGCCTATTACATAAATAACTTTGACTAACAACTTTGACTAACATTAATTACTTTGACTAACACTAACATATATCCTCTAATAAAAACACCCTTAAGAAAACCCGCTACAACTTATTGCTTATAGCTTGTACCAACATAATACGTCACCAACATCATTATAAAGACATAAGATAGTGTGGTTGTGGCGGCGGATTCGTGTGTGATACCGTGGTGGATTTGGGTGGCCATACCTTGTCCACATCTTGTCCGACCATAATCTTTGGCCGACCAGACCACAATCTTCACCATCTATAGCCACCACCATTGCACCCATCACCACCTCTGCAAGCCACAACCATCGTCCACCTCTGCCAGCCACAACCACCCAATCACTGAAAACCACCACCAACTGCCGGATCTTGACTAGATCTGGCCGGATCAGGTTGCGGTGGTAGAATTATGTGGTGATATCGTGGTGGTGGATTCGTGTGGTGATATCGTGGTTCTCGCGGTGGATTTGTGTATGATACAGTGGTTCCCACGACTGCCATTTGGCCTCCAGATATGTTCCAATTGTTGGTTGTGGAGAGCCCAGATCAGGGTGAAGATAATTAATAGCCTAGCTAATTACCAAAGATGGTTACCAGATATCACTTGAAGTCGTGTAACCACTTTCCAAAGAAGATTATTCGACCATATGCCTGGGTATCACGAATACCTCCTTGGGATAAAACCAAGTGTTTGTTCTTGGTCTAGGCACGAATCAAGAACCTTGCGTTTATATGTGTTTTTATTTTCTGTGTGTTTTTCCATACAATTGTGATCTCTATTTATAAGGGATTTACTCAAAACATATTCGTGGAATTAATGAGAGATTAATGACCAATTAATCTCTTCCATAATTACCCTTCATAATTTAGAAATTAGTGATTACATGACCAAATTAAATATATGGTCATTAATGCAGTTAAATATGCCACTTAAATAGGCAAAAGTTGTTACACAACATTTAATGTAGTCAAACCTGCCAATTAAATGTTTATAGTCACCCATTTAATTCTAACCACTAAAAGAGTCAAGGAAAATCAGTGACTTAATGGGTGTACACTATGTACCTCCAAACCCATTTCCAAGTATGATCCGATTCCCACAATTACACTAAATTTTCAACAATCCTCCCCAATTTAGTACAATTCTTTTGCATGAAAAATTGAACATTAAACAAAACAAGTGCATAAATGGAAATGTTATGATGATTGAATTTCCATCTTAATAAATTACACGTTCAAATATTCTAGAATCAAGGTGTTCTAAGAATTGAACCCTTCAACCCATTTGAATACCTGAAGATAAAATACACACAAGAAACTCCTGACACTATACAAGCCATGTGTCCATATCCAATTCATAATTGTTGTAAGAGCCAAATTTCATGCTTCCTGAAGCGACAAAACCTCAACATTTACATAGGTGGTTCCTCTTTATTCATGCTCCTGCTAAGCATTTTTTTAAAGAAATTAACCATTGAGAAGTAAAGAATTCATCCTCCTTTTTAGTAGGTTCCAAGCACATCTTTGGGATGATATGTAAATACATGTGCTTCAGTCTTCTGAACGTTCAGCTTTCCACATTGAACTCAGCTACCAAGTTTCTTTAGTAGGGAGTTGGGTGTCCTAGCATTCAGTGACTTAGTTGGACTTTAATCCCAATCCCTTTAGCAGACTTTAAAACCAAGTCTCTAGCCAATCACTTCATCAAGTTATCAGTTAAGTTTTGTTGAGACCTCACAAACTCTATAGATACCACCCCATTCGTGATCAGCTCACGAATCATGTTATGCCTGACATCTAAGTGTCTAGACTTCCCATTGTACATCTGGCTATAAGTCTTTGTCAATGTAGCAACACTATCACAACGGATAAAAATAGGTGTTATAGGTTTGGACCACAATGGAATCTCAAGGAGCAAGTTTTTTAACCATTCAACTTTCTTACCAGCAGCTGTTAAAGCCATAAATTCAGATTCTATTGTTGAACCAGTAATGCAAGTTTGCTTCTTGGAAGCCTAAGAAATTACACCACCACCAAGCAGGAATACCTAGAAACTTGTAGACGAACCATCTTCAGTGTTGCTGATCCAGCTTGCATTAGTGTAACCTTCTAGCACTGAAGGATAACCAGTATATGTCAATCTATAGTCGATGGTTTTCTTTAAGTACTTCAGTACCCGCTGAATTGCTTGCTAGTGCTGAGTACCAGGGTTACTAGTATACCTGCTCAGTTTACCCATAACAAAAGAAATATCAGGCCTTGTAAGTCATGGCATACATCAAGCACCTAATCACCCTAAAATACTCAAGTTGAGATACAACCTGATCATTATTGGACATCAACTTCTCACTTGTATCCATAGGAGTACTCACTGGAGTGCAATCAAAGTAATTGAATTTCTTCAGTACCTTCTAAATATAATAAGACTGAGAAATTGCTATCCCCTTACTTTCTTGTTTAATCCTAATATCAAGGATAACATCAGCCTCCCCCATGTCCTTCATAGAGAACCCTGATGACAAGAATTCCTTTGTCAGGTCAACTTGAACTTGGTCAGTGCCAAAGATCAGTATGTCATCAACATATAGACAAATGATGACCCATTTACCAGTTTCATCAAATTTGTTATATACACATTTATCAGCTTGGTTAAGTAAATAACCATTAGTCAAAACCACTCTATTAAACTTTTGATGCCATTGCTTAGGTGCCTGCTTCAGTCCATATAAAGACTTAATCAGTTTACACACCTTGTTTTCATTGCCAGGCATGATGAAGCCCTGAGGTTGGTTCATATAAACCTCCTCGTCCAAGTCACCATTCAAGAAAGTTGTCTTCATATCCATCTGATGAATAATTAGATTATGAATTGATGTTATAGCAATCAGCAGTCTTATGGTACTGATACGTGCCACTGGAGCATAAGTATCAAAGTAGTCTATCCTTGACTTTTGTTTAAAGCCCTGAATAACCAGCCTTGCCTTGAACTTTTCAATAGTTCCATCTACCTTCAGTTTTCTTTTGAAGATCCATTTGCAACTAAGAGGTTTGCAACCTGGAGGTAGATCAGCCAACACTAAAGTGTTGTTGCCCATGATGAGTTCATATCATCATTAATTGCTTCTTTTCAGAAAGCAACATCCTGGGACTTTATTGCTTCATCAAATATTTTAGGGTCATCCTCAACATTAAAGCAACAGGAGTGTTGATCAGAGACCTCATCCCTTGTTTCTTCAATTAAATATAACTGAAATTCAGGTCTAAAATCCTTTGAAGTCCTATTCCTTTTGCTTTTCCTAAGCTCAGGTACAGGTTGCTAAACAACCTCTTCAGTGGCCTCTTCAAGGACCACTGAACCACTAATGTCTTCAGTTCCATTAGGATTCCTAAGACTTGGTCTAGGGACTGATGATAATCTATTCTCATCAAAGACAACATCCCTTGATTCAATTATAGAGTTAATTGAAACTGAATCATTATGCTCAATGACATAGAACCTAAAAGCCTTGGAATGCTCAGCATATCCAACAAAGATGCATTTAATGCCTCTTTCACCCAAAAAATTTAGCTTTGGATCAGTGAGTCTTATAAGTGCCCTACAACCCAAAACCCTAAGGTAGTTCAGGTTTGGTTTTCTTTTAGTCCAGAGTTCATAAAGGGTAATCATGTTCCTTTTATTGGGAACCCTATTTAATAAATAGCAAGCTGTTAACATAGCTTCACCCCAGAACCCTTGACTCAGTCCTGAGTAGGACAGTACAACATGGAATTAACCATTTCTTTTAGTACTCTATTTTTTCTTTCAGATATACCATTTTGTTGTGGAGTATAGGAGGCAGTCGTTTCATGGATAATACCAACAGGCTGAAGATACATAGTATCCATGTACTCACCTCCCCTATCAGTCTTAAATCTTTTGATTTGGGACCTTTTTTGTAATTCAACTTTAGTTTTTAATACTTTGAATTTATCTAATGCTTTATCTTTTGAGTGTCATAAATAAACATAACCAAAACCTAAAAGCATCATCAATAAATGTCACAAAGTATTTTTATTCCCCAGTGAAGGAGTAGCATGCAGATCACATAAATCACTGTGGATCAGCTCCAAAACTTCAGTTTTACGTTTTACATTTTGAAATAGTTTCTTGTAATTTTGGTCAGCATGCAAGTCTTACATTTTTCAGTCTCTATGTCAAAATAAGGATTAACCCATCCTTAGACATATCTTGCATATTATTATTAAAGTGGACATTGCCCAATCTAACATACCATATGATTGAATCATTCAGTTTAAAGGTTGACATAAAGGCCGATTTACCAATATTATTAACAATATTAAGTCGGAACATTTGATTACACAAATAGCCAAAACCAATAAACACACCATGTTTAGACAAAATCAATAAACACACCATGTTTAGACAAAACAAATTTATCAGATTTTAGTTACTTGATTATAACCACAGTTATTCAAAATACCACTTGAAACCAAATTATTCCTAATATTAGAAACATGCAAAATATTAAACAAGGAAACAATCTTTCCGGAACTAAATCTAAGATCTACATAACCACGTCCAATTACTGCGGACCAACAACATTGTTTCTCTTTGGCTTGTCACTATCATGTGCCCTGAGGGACTCCTCAATGCACAGATGACTGCCTAACTCAACAAGAGTTAACTCTTCCTTCTTATGTTTCAAGGTATGCTTGAAATCTTTCTAAGAAGGAGGAAGTTTATCAATGATACAAGAGACCTGAATAGCCGCATCCATGTTCATTTTATGTTGTGTAAAATGTAACACCCCCAAAAATATGTCGCAGCGGAAATGTGTCCGGGGGCGTTACTTCATAATACACAGCGCTAGATACAAGAGAACGACCTCTAAATGTTTCGTTAGAAAAATAATCTCGTTTATTTCTTTGAAATTGATATAGCATTTGTCCCATAATTTGCATCACAATGAAAAGCTTGAAAGCGATACAACGAGATTTGATCATTTGTATATAAGTAGTAATCTATGAATGAAATCTTGTCATTTTAGACTCCAATGCACATCAAGTAAGCCAAGCATCTAATTCACCTGAGAAAAACATGCTTAAAAGGGTCAACATAAAGTTGGTGAGTTCATAGGTTTGCTTAAGTATAAATGTTGCACCAAAGATTTGCAAAACGTGTATGACCATTTAAATCCTTAAATGTCCTTCCAAAATACATGTATGATTCTTAGAAATCAAATAGTTGTAAAGCATGCATGACCATTTAAATCCCCAAAATGTCACCAAAAGTACCAATCTTATCCCAAAGATTTATAAAGAATGCATGACCAATTTAATGTCACCAAAAGTACCAATCTTATCCCAAAGATTTATAAAGTATGCCTGACTATTTCAATCCTTAAATAGTCACAAAATATATGAATATATGTTCAAATCCAAGATTTGTAATGTGTCCCCTCCAAGAACACCCGGGCATTTCTGAAAATAATATGTATAAGGTAGGACCGCAAGATTTCCCAAGTGTATGATAATGCAACAGATGCAGACATCATATAAATGTAATTACGTTTTCCTAGGCTCATGACACTGAAACCCGTTTTCTAAAATCATCACATAATTAAATAAAAAGTTCTTGCATAAATGTAAACGTACGTTTTAAGGTTAAATGGGACAATAAAATACATTTTACAGTTCTCCTCTCTAGTTTATTAATAATATGCTTCATAAGATATAAACAAATTTCAGAACTTTAATCAAGACATAATGGGATTCATTCCAATCCATAAATATATAATGTCTTGAATACCGTCTAGGTTGGAACTATGTTGAGTGTATCCATGACACACGCAAATTTCTAACATTGATAGATTTTGGAGGTAGAGTAATTATAATTATCAGAAATCAAACAATACGAATATAATTTGTTCAACATATTAGACATACCATGATAATGTGGTATTCTATGAGTATTGGAATTGTGGGACTCCATCAGAATTCCTTAGATATCTTAATTCTCTTTGGATCAAATACTTGTCAATTGGGTCGAGCCAAATTGAATACAAAGTGTTTTAAAACCAAGTGCATGCTATAACGTATATATCTTTGAATAGTACAATAACTCTATGTTCATGTGTTTCAAGAAAACAGACCATGTCAAGTATACGTTATGAGTCTTTGAATAATTCAAGGACCTTATGTTAACTCTATGTTCATGTGTTTTAAGAAAACAGAACATGTCAAGTTATACGTTATGAGTCTCCGAATAATTCAAGGACATCATGTTAATGTGTTAACAAGAAGACACAACAATTTTACTACTTACTTTATGTTATGAGTCATTGATTAATTCAAGGACTTTATAATTACGTCTTAACAAGTAAACATAATTATACTAACTAAAGTAATCATGAACGCAAACCCTTGAGTTCAATAGTAATTTCAAGTTAATTGCATACTTCATAATTATGATCATATAATTTAACCATAATTATATTGACTAAAGCATGTAGTCAAAATGTTAAAGTAGCTTTATATTATATCTTGACACTTAAATGTAATAGGGAAACAAACACCGCGTGTGTTTAAGTCCTAGTAGATTTATTAACTTTCTTACCTTGCGGTCAAGAGAAACCAATAATCATATTGTTATATGTTGTTCCTTGCACACACTTAGGATTTCTCCCACTTGTGTACGGGACAACATTATCTAAAGTAGACAAACCATACGACAAGCGTTCGATTGTTTAAACAATATGATAGTGTCATAGATATTACAAGTAGATTTCAAACCATATTGTTGAATAAGGAATCGTGGATTATTATTCTATAGATAACGTTTTAGGAAAGCAACAAGTAGTTATCCTATAAAATAAAATGCAATCTTCCTTTAGACAATGGTTGTTCATATTCGGAAAGTAATATATTAATTCAAGGCAAGCTAGAAATAATATAGGCAACTCATAAGGAAATGAATCCTGTAGCTCCCACTGAATTCGACAAGATTACATGACTGTCTTTTCAGTAATGAAACGCAAGGCTCCCACTGGATTTGTCAACATTGTAAATGTTACATCACCAGTAGAAAGCAATTAGCGATTTAATTTACTTTCCTACTCTCTTAGAATGCCTACAAGTAGCAATGTACTTAGGTATTGCGCAGAGTATATGAAGTTCTACTTATGTAGATGAGGGACTAGCCATCATGTATTCATTAACTTGAATATTTAACATGCATTTCCTCCTTAATCTGTCTGTCTAACCACAAGGGTGTTTAGCACTATAAGGAATGAATCGAGTCCAAGAAAATTTACCTAGAAGACCTGCTAGCAATTTTCTTTACTCATTGCGGTTAAACTCATACATCGTGACAAGTGCAAGATGTCATTATTTGGTAGCTATAGACACAATGTTCTCTAGTTACACAAATATTTTATCTTTCAAAAATTTCAGAACCGGAGGTTATCGGAAGAGGAGTGGTTTTAGGTGTGTTCAAGAGTTCACTCTGGGAAAATTACGGTGGAGCAATAGGAGTGTTTAGAGAGGAGTCAAGCGAAGTAGATGGCGGTGCTGTTTGGTAGTCACTAGGTGGTAAAAATCTTTGAATTGTTGGGAAATAGAAGAGGGGATTGACTAAGCAAACATGCCGAACAATAATCTGAGCGGTTTTCTTTTATGGACTTGAGATCTTTTTTCTCACTTGATGATTTTAGCATGGTAATGATCAAAGGAATTCTAGAAATTTAGTAATGAAGATGAGATTGTAGAGATGACTATTTATAGATGAACTCATGTGTGTCATTTAATGCATTTTCTTATAATTTGGGAAAAATCCAATGATTAGATTTGTAGTGATGCTTAAATGTCAAATCTTGATTAGTGACTGGGAAATAGGTTTTATTATAGAGGGAAAGTTGGATGGTTTTTTTAAGTTTAAAATCCAATGTAGAAGGGTTCATTGATCACCCGGGTTCTGCCGGGTGCCTTCTTGTTAGGGTACCGTCCTTAATTACAGAAGGGTACCGGGGTCTGATGAAAGCATAAAAGAAGAAAATTGATGGAAGGTGAAGGCAATGAAAAGAGTTGTTAAAGGTCTTTTGTTTCCACCAATATAGATGATCTCAGATTAATTTTAGGAGAGTTCTAGTATATGTCTATATGTAAACAATGTAGAGGTGCGGTTATCTCGACTAAAAATAATAATAAGATAACCTAAAGTCTCCTTAGTTTAATGTTGCTTGGGTTGAATGTACCCGAAAATACATATTGATTATGTATTCCCTTTAGCATTCAAGAGACATATGAAGTGATGCATTAGTAGAAACGTTTTTGTTTTGCATTAACTAAAACTTTTATGCGTGTTCTAGAGTTTGGAGGAAGTATTAAAAAAAATCTTTTGGGGTTTGAATGAAACAAGGAAAACCTTTTGATGATGCAAATGCATACATATAGTACATAGGATAGATACATATAGTAGTATGATAAAAAAAATTCCTGAGAGTTCTAATTTTCAAGTGCAAAATAGAATCCTAGACTCGTATTCGAGAAGAAAAGTAGAGATCCATACCTTGGTGAATGAGGTTAGATGGTGGTTTACTAGGCGTTTGGCTCCATGAGTCCAAGTCCTAATCTAAGGAAGTTGAAAGGTTCACGTTTGAGAGGTTTGGTTATAAAATATAGAAATGTTATTACCAAGGAGACCTTCCTAGTTGAGATGTTTCCTTTTTGGACATTATCACAGAGAAAGTGGTGTCGGATTTCTATATGCTTAGTACGAGGGTGAAGGACATGGTTTTTACATAGGTCGATGGCACTGTTATTGTCACATAAGACGGAGATGTCATTTAGTTTAATGTCATAGTCTATGAGGGCTTGTTTCATCCACAACACTTGTTGACAAGCCTTGCATGCCGATACATGTTGGGTCTTAAAAGACTTCATGGATTCTTAGAAGTTACTGCTGCTTAGGTACATAATGGAAATTATGCTAAGTGGTTAGTACTAGTAGTATAATGTTACCACTGCTAGTTACTACTGTTGTTTAATTTAGTACTGATAACATAAAGTTACTGTGTTAGTTAAAGTTAAGTATGCTCAGTTGTTTTGAAGACTTTAATATAAGCTAAGTTAGTTAGTTTGTTTGTTTGTAGTAAAAGTTTTAAAGACTGTAGTACAGGTTTACTACTGTTAGGGTATATTAGTTACTGCTGGTTAATGTTACTATTTTTGCTTATGTTTATTAGTACTGCTGGTGGAAAGATTATGACTGTTTGAAGACTTTCTACTGTCAAGAGGATAAAGACGAATTAAAGAGATAAAGATTGTTTTGGAGAACAGTATGCGTTGTGAAGGATAAGTGTTTGAAACTATTTATGTACAAGATATACATAATGTTATTTATTTAGAAGATTACGTTTATGTTTAGAAAAGTGTAAAGATATCTTAAGAATTGTATGTGTTAGCCGATAGGGACTCCTTCGTCTATTAAAAGGAGGGCTCTTAGGGATAGTTGCGATAACACAAAAACACACACAGTCGGTATCATTATCAGTTGCATAGTTGTCAAAGTTGATTGAGAAAAAGCTTCAAGGTTGTAAACCCCAGTACTAAGTTAAGAGTACTTGTATTATTAATCTAATAATATTGGAGCGTTTGGTTATATCTTTGTTATTCAAGATTACAGTTTCATTGATTTTACTTCTAGAGTATTAAGGTGTAGATTTCACATACACTTTAATATACAAACAAAGTTTCTACAACAAGTTAATTTTGGGATTATCCATGGTATTTAACTTAGACAACCTAAGGTATCGTTATAGGTTTGGGATCAAAAGTGGTATCAGAGCCTTTGCTTGAGAAACTTTTAATTAGCAGACCTGGAGCTGATCTACAAAATAGTGGTCCTAATGCAAAGCTTCCCATACTCAAATTGGGGAATTATGAGATGTGGCTATAAGGATTAAGCAGTACTTCTGATCTAAGACTATGCACTTTAGGAAGTGATAGAAAATAGTGATTCATGGGTCTCAGGTATCTTCAAAATCTGAGGAGATGGGATAACAGTTACATAGATGTCTACCACTGTACAAGACAGAGAAGAAAAGATATAAAAAGAAATGATGTCACAGTAGGGGGGTTGTTACTCATGGCACTTCCAATTGAACATCAGCTACATTCAGTAACTTTTTTTTTTTTTTAAGTCAAGAAATCAGACAACACCACGAAAGCAATGGAAACAATGGAAGACACTTCAAAGGCAATGTTGGTTATTGATGGTGCTAGTTTGCTTAGAGTGATCATGGCAGAAGAAGAACAAGTTCAGACAACTTGGCTCTTATGGCATTTTCAGACTCAGAGGTATACACTGAATTAAAACTTGTTAAAACTTGTCTGAAAACTATGAAACTTTTTTAAGAAAAAACAATATGATGATTTGCTTGCTATCTAACATCAAACGAATTTAAGTGCAATTACTTATAAAAGAGGCTAGATACTGTTGAGGTTACAATTGTCACATATAGGAAGAATTGTGGTTCTTTTTAGTGAGAAGTTGCTCTCCTTAAAAGAGAAGTAGGAGTCATGTACAATATGAAAAATTAATATGCTTAAACAGAGTTTGAAAAAATAAGCATGAAAAAGATGCATTGATTTTAATAATTAAGAAATTTGGTAAGGCCTCAAAAAACTTAGATCAGTTGTTAGGAAGTCAGATAACTGACAAAAGTAAAAAGGGTTTTGGATATACTGCAGTTCCTCCACCTCATCCTTTAATTTATAATAGACCTAACAAGCTGGATCTGTCTTATTCTTTTAACACCCCCAATTTTCACGCTGCGGAATATACAACATTGGGTGTTAATTCATAGTACAATTGCATAAAGATATAGAAAACGACTCGAAAAGAGGCGTTTAAAAACATTGTTCCATTCATAGAAGTTTCAGAGTAACAACATACGTCCCACAGGATCGTTACCAAATTTCATAACATAAGGTTTTTCCAAATCATGGATCATTAGTTTTTTTTTTAAATGGAACAAAATACAAGTTCTTTAGAAACTTTAGCGCAGACTCCTCGTCACAGGCATCATCACCATTGATTACATGGATAAACTGCTTAAAGTCAACAATAATGTTGACGTGATCCATAGAGTTTGTAGGATAAAGAGAAACAAGTTTTTATTTCATCGTGTGACTTGTTGTCAGGACAAGGCAATTAATCAAGTTTATATTGCTAATAAGTCATGACACCGAAAGCCTTTGAGGTTAACTTCATATCTTGTATGTAATTCTTGTTGCCCCATAACTAGGTATTATTGCCTTATACCTAACTTCTAAATACAAATTACCCGTTGACTGGGTGCTCGAAAGGATTCGATTCATACCCCCGAACAGGGCTGTCAATTCCAATAGGATAAATTTGCTTTGTTCTAGCGCTTACCCATTATGAGGTAATTTATCATTTAATGAATGTTGGGGTCTTTGGCTATAGATATTATGCAATTAATCTCATATTCGGGTCCATACATCCTAAAGTTTCTTGTGCTCAGTTTATAAAACAAGCATGTATCTCCCTCGCGGGGTTTTATAAATACAGTTTAAAAGTTGAAGGCAGATGAGGCTAATCGAAATCACGTAAGTGCATTTAGTTTCAGGAAGTATATGAGTCTTGAATGAGCGGAAGTACTCCTAGGCACCTCCTAAAATACGTGACGCGATTTAGTACGTAGAAAGTAATAATACGTAAAAATTAAGCATGTGATCATGAGATGTGTTTCCAAGATAAGCATGGCATTTTACTAGAACTTTCCCAAGTCCTTTTTAATCCCAAATTAACTTTTGACCTGGTCTTATAAGCAAATGAACATCTACTAAGTTTAGGCCTTCTAACTTTTATTTTATCGCGGGTGTACTTTACGTTTTTTATATTTTTACGACTAGAGTAAAATAAACTAGGTTTCTAAATTTACTTGACTTATGGACTCATATCTCCTAGCTCACTAAATGTTCTATATATGAGGGATTTCAACCCCTGCGAAAGCCTATTTGTGTTCTAGTTTCCAGAAATGTAAAGGTCTCATAATTTACTAAGTCTCATACCTATGTGGAAAAGACCATATTACGCTGGTTGTCCAAAAAGAAAAGTTTCAGAAATATTTACCCTTTACTAAATATGACCATAATCCAAACCAAGATAGCAATGAAAGGGAGGTCAAAGGCTATGGTTCCCTTATGATGTCTATATTACTGACACCCCCCAAAAAAAAAATAAAAAAGATCTATTAATTTATGGCGAAAAATTTGGAGTTTAACTCGTTATTGTCCTTTCATATGTCCAGATTTGCCCTATTTTCATTGTTCTTGGCCATAACCTCACTCATCTAAGGAGTTGGTCGGAGCATCAACTATAATATGATGCTAGAAATGTATCTTGTCTAGTAATATAATTAATCATAGTTCCAGGACAAATAATCTTTTAGATAATCAAAACATTTTGCTACTATTTTTAAAACTGTCCCAATATTTAACTTATAAAACTTTTTAAACAATCATTTTAACTTCATCTAAGACTTAACCCCAATGCCATTAAAAATAAAATGAAAAACATCTCAAAAACTAATCCTATAATATTCAGAACTTAAACATCCATGTCATGGATTAAATTTAAAGGAATACAAGAAATAAAAAGATAAGGACTAATAAAAGAAAAGAATTAGGGCTTACAAAAATGAAGATTAAGGCTAGTGAATCAACCAAGAACACCCTTTCTTGTGTGGGGCTGATTCGAACCAAATAACTCAAGGTTAACAAGCTTCTAACCCTCCTCTAACAAGGGTAATACTCTTCCAACAAAACCCCAATCAAAACCCTCAAGAAACCAAGAACAGCCCTATCTTCTTTCAAATCTTCAGAAATTGCACCAACTATGGCCAAGGCAATATGAATGGTGTTACAATGAATAAAAAGAGTAGGAAAATTTTGTATGATGGTGGTGGTGGTGAGGCTAATTTCGGCAGCCAACAAGAAGAAGGGAAGGAGAGAAATTTTTTTTTTTTGAAGATGGATAGTTCTTGCATGTATGGAAAAGTGAGATGTATGATTATGTTTTATGGAGAAGTGAAATGAGTTTGTGTGTGAATATGTAGAACCGGCCATAGGCCTTGGGTTTAGGAAATGTATATATATATATATTTTTTGTTATAAGTATTTAATTAAAGTATAGAGTAAGGTTAATTAAGAAAAAGGTAAGGTTTTATGGTAAAAACGCGAGTTTTAGCAAGAATTTACGTAAACGCGAAACACAACGGAAAATGAAAATGAAGAAAATTATAATTATCGGGGAATATTATGAGATTATTAAATCACTTAAGATGCGAAGACGGAATAGATTTCTAATTACGACTCACGCAAAGCTAAGAACGGAAAATTCTTACTAAATCGGGTAAACGTAAAATTAATAACTCGCTTAAAATGAAATTAGAAATAAAGCTCGGAGTAAATAGTGACCTTAAATACGGAATGTTACAATTCTGGTCTTGATGAATTCAAATTGCCTGAATTTAAAGGCTATGGTCCTGAGAATAATAAGAAAGAGTCTAATGTGGGCTGTGATAAAGAATCAGAAAATTCTAAAGATAATTCTGTTAAGTCTTTGGTAGAAGAACAAGTATCACAGGTCAAAAGTAGCTTTGTTGAAGGTTGTGGATCTAACACTAGTAAGAGTGTTAGTGAAGTAGAACTTAAGAAAGTTAGGAAGAATAATGAATGCACAATTATTTAAAGGATCGTGGTGTCAGATGTATGAGAACAAGATGAGTCTATGACTAAGCTGAAAGAAAATGTTCTTCCTACTATTGCTAAAAAATAGAAAACCAGGTAAAAAGTCAGTTAGGTATGCAGAAAAGTATAGATCCAAAGTCCTAGGAGGATCAAGAAGAAATTGGATATTGGTTCAAAAAGTCCATTCAACTAAGGTAGTGAATTTGTGATGTATTCTTACCATGGCTTGTTTTTTTGGAGGGAGCTTTAATCTTGTGCAGAAAAATTGTACTTACCATCAAAAGAAATAGGTTGGTATTAAGTGGGGAACAATTACCAATAGGGTGGTTAATGATTATTATGCCAAGACCTCACACCATAGAGAACCCCCACCCCCCCCCCATAAAAAAAAAATATGACTACAGAAGTAGTGTTTGCTGAGAACTGGTATAAAACCTCTTAGTACTGCTAAGTAGTTTATTACTGCTCACCAAAACCAACAGTGCATTATGCTAAACCAAACACTTATTTTTACAAATCAGCATAATCTACTGTCCTAAGGCCCTTTTATAAGAATCCAACATTAACTAACAGTCATTTTAATCATAAGGTTAATACTGTTAGGCCTAGAATAGTTAATACTGCTAGGTCATACAGAACACTGTTAATATGTTAGGCCTCTAGAATAGTTAATACTGCTAGGTCATACAGGATACACCTGTTAATACTGTTAGGCCCAGAGTAGTTAATACTGCTAGGCAAAATAGAAATCAGTTAATGTTAACCAGGGCAAATGGGTTCAAAGCTGTTAAGCCTAAGCTGTTGGGTTTGGGAGACCTATCAAACTAACAGTGCCATCAATTATTTTGAAATAGATACTTACTACAATAATGACACGGAAAGATCCAAGTTCGTATGGCGGTGGGTCCCAAAAGGAATTAATTATATTCTTTTTTGTGCAGGGCAAAGCCCAACTTTGATGATAAAGGATGTGTTGACACGTGGAGCTCAAAGGCAATGACTGGTAACATAGCTTATCTCTACTGATTTCAAGATGTTTTTGATGGTGGTTATGTTGCATTTGGAGGATGTGCTTATGGGGTAAAATTTTGGTAAAAGCGAACCTCTTTGACTGACAATCTTGGATTTTTGAATGATGTATTACTTTGTCAATGAGTTAAAATTCAATCATTTTAGTGTTACCGTGTGTGACAAAAAGAAACTATGTCTTTTTACAGATATTGAATGTTTGTCTTGTCTCCAAAGTTTAAGTTGTCTGATGAACAATCAGATCTTCTTTAATATTCTAGAAGGACAATAACGTACAGTTTGATATGAAGAACATTGTTCCTAAAGAAAGTTTGGGATTGTCTTGTTGCAAAGGCTACATTAGATGAATCAATGCTTTGGCACAGAAGACTTGGTCATATTAATTTTAAAAACATAAATAATCTAGTCAAGGATAATCTAGTAAGGGGATTGCCTAAAAACGTTTTGGAAAATGACAAAACTGTGTTGATTTGTTTAAAGGGCTCAAAAAAAGCAGCCCTGACCACCAAAGCAACACAGAGCTTCATGTCAAGTCTAAAGTTTGAAGATCCTATACTAAGCCTTTGTTTATGCTACATTTGGATTTGTTTGGGTCCAAACCTTTGTGAGTAGCTTGATGAATAAGAAGTAGTGTTAGTAGTCATGCTGATGTATACTGATTTACATGGGTTTTCTTTTAACAACTAAGGATGAAAAACCAGTGAGTATTCCTTAAGCGCGCTTATCAAAGAAATAGAAAAAACCTAGTGGATAAGAAAGTGAAAAATAATCAGAAGTGATATGGGAACAGAGTTTAAGAACAAAAGTTATGGATGATTTTTTGCAGAGAAAAAAGTTTTAGCTAGAGCTCTCAGCAACTTGGTGTTGTGAGAGGAGGAATAGGACACTCATTAAGGCTGCTAGAACAATGTTAGCTGACTCTAAGTTACCTACCATATTTTGGGCAGAAGCAGTTTCTACTGCTTGTTATGTACAAAACAGGGTTTTAGTAGTCAAGCCTCATAACAAGACACCTTATGAACTTTTTAGAGGTTTTAAACCGCTCTAAGTTTTATGAGACCATTTGGGTTGTCATGTTACCTATCTTAATACTTGGATAGTTAAGGCAAGTTTGATGGCAAAAGTGATGTGAAGGTTTCTTAGTGAATACTCTTTGATTAAGTTAAAGCTTTTAGGGTATTAACAATACTAGAACCAAGGAGGGTAGAAGAAAACTTGCGCATAAATGGGTTTTTAGAGAATAAGCCTATGATAGAAGGGACTGGTCCAAAATGGCTGGTTGATATTGACTCTCTAACCCAATCTATGAACTATGTACCAGTTACTGCAGGTACAGTTTCTAATGACTCTGTAGGTACATCAGAAGAAAACAGTCAAGATTGCATTGTGATGCCAATTTGGAAAGATACTTCATACCTTGATTCACCTACAAAGAATGTTGATAATGGTGAACCAAACTGCTGATGATGCTCAAAAGTAGGTTGAAGATGGTCTAAATAATGAGAATGCTGAACAAGAAAGGTTTGCAAATGATAGCAGTTCTAAAGATGTTAATGCAACTTGTTGATCCCAAACCTAGATCGATTCCTTAGGTTGTCTATGGTTAAATTACCTTGGATAAATCCAAAATAACTTGTTGTAGAAACTTTGTATGTATATTAAAGTGTATGCGGAATCTACACCTTAATACTCTAGAAGTAAAATCAATGAAACAATAATCTTGAATAACAAAGATATAACCAAACGCTCCAATATTATTAGATTAATAATACGAGTACTCTTAACTTAGTACTGGGGTTTACAACCTTGAAGCTTTTCTCAATCGACTTTGACAACTATGAAACTGATATTGTTGACTGTTTACTGTGTTTGTGTTATTTAACTAATGCCCTAGAGCCTTCTTTTATAGACTAAGGAGTCCTAGTCGTTACAATACATACATATGATATATCATCTTTTCTAAACATAAACATAATCTTCTAAATAAATACATGTATCTCTTGTACAAAAATATCTCAACACTTATCTTCACACGCATTCTTGTTCTCCACACAATCTTTATCTCTTTAATTTTTTTTTTTTTTCTTCTTGATCTCTTGCAGTAGAAAGTTCTTCAACAGTTGTAATCTTTCACCAACAGGCACTAATAAAACATAACAGTAGTAACATTTAGTTCTAGCAGTACTAATATACACTAAACAGTCGTTACTCTTTATTGCAGTCTTAACTTTTACTAGGAGAGCACTAACTACTTAGCTTAGATTCTAATCTTAAATCTGTGTAGTTCTTAGATGCAACTAACCATCGTAATCTTTATGCTATCAGTACTAAATTATACTACAGTAGTAACTAACAGTGGTAAATTATACTAACAGTTTCTAAAACCGCTTAGATAATCTTTCCATTATGTACCGGCAGCATTTACTTCTAAGAATCCTTGAAAGTCTTTTTAGATCCAAACAATCCTCACCTAAACTTGATGTTCATCACTGAATTCTTCAAGTTTCTTCTTTAAAAGTCTTCATACACTTCAGGAAGATGCATTCAATCCTTTCATTTTCCATTTTTGTGCTTTTACCATAAGCTTCTGCAGTTGATAAAACATCTCATTTGTATGATCAGATTGAATTTCTTGTTGAGATATTGGTGATAAGGTAATTGGTGTTGTAAGGGGGTATCTCCTTTTTTCAAAAAAACAAACCAACAAAAATGTAAGTTTATCAACTCTTTCAAGGTGAACTCCAGATGACTAATCAACTTCCATATAGTCACCTGTATCCTTGCAAACATTCTCCATATATCCACTTTTTTATGTCTGGTTTCCAATACATAACTTTCAAAATCTCATAACAACACTCTTTTTAAAATTCATTTTCAGGCCTTGTATCAGCATGCTTTGCCTTCACTATCCTTCAAAGAGCTTCTAAGTCTTCTCTATCTATTCATTGCAGCATCCTTATAATTGAAGAGTATCTCTTAGAACTTCCATCTGCTCTTATCAACTGATAATGTACTAACATCCCCTCTTTATGAAGCTTATAATCAACAATCATTGGTAATTTGGTAGCACGTGGTATAGCATCAATTGCTATATCTTCATCCTTTTTAATCACCAAAAGCTTCTTTAGCTCAACTTCCTCTGACTCTTTTTCTTCCTCTACTTTTTGTTTCTTTGAGGATTCTTTTCGCTGTTCTTTCCCTGCTCTTTTTCCTTCAAGCATCTTCTTTTTTACCTTTAGCTCTTTCCTCTCTACCTTCTTCCTTGTTTTTCTTTGCTTTCCTATACGTCAGGAACTATAGCTACAAAAGTTTTTACTCTTCTTCATATCCTTATCAACAATTTTGAATTTCATCAAAAAACTCTTTCCTTTAGTTGTTGTTTGTATATCCAATGTGCTATAGATTAAGTAGACATTTGAGTTCTCTTTTGTGCCTTGGTAAGAGGTCTGTTTCTCTTTTCTTGTGCTCTGAGAGCAGCAAAATGCTTTCTTCTTTTCTCCATCAGTTCCATAAATAGTTTTGCTTTTTCCTCATCTGTCAATTCCTCTCTTTCCTTTGATTGGAGTCTCTCAGCCAGCAATCTATCAGCCCTCATCCATAGCCTTGTGTATTTTCCTTGAACTTAATCAATGCTATGTTGGCTTCTTCTTCTAGTTTCCTTGCTAGCTTTTGCTCTTCTAATAATTCAGCATCCAACTTAGCTTGAATATCTCTTGCAATTTGTTCATCAAGAGCAATTTGATCTTTTCTCTTCAAAGGAACTTCAGGCTCAATCATAATACCTTTTCCTTTATCTTTAGAACTTGAAGGTTGTGTCTCTTGTGGAACTCTGAACTCACTTGGCTCATGTACAACCACCCCTCTATCCTTGGGTCTTGAAGTTGTTGTTGTAGCAGCAGTAGTAACAACTTTAGGGATTAGTGTTTTATTGTATTAGTGTCTGGCCAAACGTTGATTCCTCAATGGTTATAGGAACAACACTATCATCAATACTAACAGTAGTAACTGCTTCACCAGCAGTACTATCATCAGGCTTCTTACTCTGTTCATATTTTTCATTAACTTTAGCTTCCACATGCATTACATCATCCTCCAAAACTCCAGAATCAAACATTAAGTCATCATTTTTCCTCTCTTGAGATTCATCAACCAAAGAAGCATCAACATCAGCATTAATATCTTTAATACTCCTCCCCTGTTTGGATGCGTCTTTAGGAGCACCCAAACTCTCCTGGTCTTCAAAGGTCTCAACTCTCCTAGACATACCAACTTTCCTGAGTCTTTTCAAACCTATAGGTCTTGACATTTTTCTCCTTTCTAACCTCTGGATCCTCTTCTTTAAAGCAGCAATCTCCTTAGCTTGAGCATCCTTTGCTTTTTGTAAATCAAGAACCTGTGTTTGCAATTTAGTACATAAAACCATCAAATCAATTAGTTGCATGCTATCCTCACCACTAGGTTGTGGATCATTGGAAGGTGTTGGTACACTTTCCTCATGCTCTGCCTTATCTTGAGGAACCTCTACCTCCTGTCTCTAAGTCTTCTTTGATAGTTTATCCTTCTTGGGTTGGGAAGATGAAGATGGTTGATCAATAATGTGTATTGGAGTGGATTAAGTTGGATGATATGAATCCTCACCTATTTCTTCAATAGGTTGAACCATCATGGTATCAAATAAAGGTGTTATTCTCCTAGAGAAATCCTTTCCAGCTCTCTTCATATTGGCAAAAACTTTCTTTGTGTGAAAGGGATTAACAAAAATCTTCTTGTGAGTTGACATATTACCCAGTTGTTGATTAATGAAAACTTGGAGAAAACGTAGATACATCAAGAATTTGACTCCTCCATCTAAGTGTTTCACCATTGCATCAAAGATATATTAGGACAGATTAAACTTTGTTAGTTGCCAGGCAAATGATAAAGAGCTATAGAAAAACTATCTTGAACTCTTCCAGCAAATGGATTTAGCACTTAAGCATTGAGTAATAGTATGAATATAATACTTTCACTGAGGAGAGAAAAAGGCTTTATAAAAAGTAAGTTTTTGAGAAGGCTTTTCATACCCCATACGTGCCAATTCTTCAAAGATAGTAGTAGTTGGAAGACAATCAGTACCTTTCTGCACATCCAAGTGAAGACTCTCCTAATGCTTGACACATAACCATAACCTCTTTTATTCTAACCTAGGGCCTTGTAACTGTCGGCACTCCATTAACTGTCTGTACCTTTTTTTGGTTTTTTTTTTTGTTTTTTTTATTTTAGGGGGTTTTGGGGCCCCAAAAATTGTGTCATACAAGATGCGTAGATTTACTGGATTGATTGTTAAAGCATATGAAACAGAACTTGCTTTTAGGAAATCCAAATTATCTCTGCATAACCATCAATTTCTTCAGGTTTTTCCAAAAAACGCAACCAATTCTTGCGTTTCAGCAAACTTAGGTGCTTGACCATAATGATGAATTTGATGAATCATCAACATGTTTCAAAACACTCTTCTAACATATACCCTAATTCAATTTTCATCTCTTGATCATCAAATCATCATTATTGTCAGCCCTAAGATTAGCTTGAAATGTACAATGTGGTCGCGTTCTTGGAAAAACCCAAAGAAAGTGATGGGTTTGCAGAGATAATTAATTTCCTAAAAGCAAGTTCTGTTTCATATGCTTTAACAGTCAATCCTGTAATCTACACATCTTGTATTGAACAATTTTGGGCAACTGCAGAAGGTACAGACTCAGTTAATAGGAGTGCGATCAGTGTCAAGCCCTAGTTGATAAGAAGTGGTTTATTGTTACGGAATCAAGCATTTAAGAGAGATCTCACTTGGATGATGCAGAGGAAGGTACTGATTTGTCTTCAACTGCTTATCTTTGAAGAATTGGCCCGTATGGTGAATGTAAATTCTTCTCAAAAGCTTACTTTTGATAAAAGCCTTTTTCTCTCCTCAGTGGAAGTATTATTTTCATACTATTATCAATGCTAAAGTGCTAAACCACTGCATTGAATGAGTTCAATAGTTCTATGGCTATCTTCTTTGACATATGCTTGGCAATAATCAAAAGTTTAATTGTCTAAGTATATCTTTTGAGGCAATGATGAAACACTTAGATGGGAGGAAGTCCAAATTCTTGTTGTTATCCATGTTTTCTTCAAGTTATTATTAATCAACAATGGGTAATATGTAACTCACAGAAGATTTTTGGTTAATCCCTTATTCTCACAAAGAAAGTTTTTGCCATATGAAGAGAGTGGAAAGGTATTTCTCTGGCGAGAATAACACCTTATTTGATACCATGATGGTTTAACGTTGAAGAAATGGGTGAGGATTCAGATCATCCAACAGATTCCACTTCAATACACATTTTATTGATCAACCATCTTAATTCTTCTGAACAATTTTGGGCAACTGCCAAGGTACAGACAGTTAATGGAGTGCGACAGATACAAGCCCTAGTTGATAAAAAGAGGGTTATTATTACAGAGTCAAGCATTAGGAGAGATCCACAACCTAGTGGTGAGGATAGCATAAAACTAACAGATTTGATGGTTTTATGTACCAAATTGCAAACACAGGTTCTTGATTTACAAAAAGCAAAGGATGCTCAAGCTAAGGAGATTGATGCTTTGAAGAAGAGGATCCAGAGGTTAGAAAGGAGGAAAATATCAAGACCTACAGGTTTGAAAAGACTCAGGAAAGTTGGTATGTCTAGGAGAGTTGAGTCCTTTGCAGATCAGGAGAGTTTGGGTGTTCCTGAAGATGCATCTAAATAGGGGAGGAGTATTGAAGATATTGATGTTGATGTTGATGTTTCCTTAGTTGATGAAACTCAAGAAAGACAAGATGATGACTTGATATTTGATACTGGAGTTTTGGATGATGTTGAGATGCCTGTGGAAGCTAAGGTTGATGGGAAAGATGAACAGAGTACTAAGAAGCTTGATGATAGTACTGCTGGTGAAGCAGTTACTACTGCTGGTGATGATAGTGTTGTTCCTACAACAAATGAGGAAATCACTTTGGCTCAGACACTTATACAGATTAAAGCAGCTAAGCCTAAAGTTGTTACTACTGCTGCTACAACAACAACAACTACAAGACCCAAGGATAAAGGGGTGGTTGTTCAGGAGCCAAGTGAGTTCAGAGTTCCACAAGAGATAAAACCTTCAAGTTCTAAAGATAAAGGAAAAGGTATTATGATTGAGCCTGAAGTTCCTTTGAAGAGAAAAGATCAAATTGCTCTTGATGAACAAATTGCAAGAGATATTCAAGCTAATTGGATGCTGAGTTAGAAGAAGAACAGAAGCTAGCAAGGAAACAAGAAGAAGAAGCTAACATAGCATTATTGAGTCAGGGAGATTACCTCAAGCTATGATGGAAAGTGATATAGATTGCTGGCTGAAAGACTCTAATCAAAAGAAGGAGAGGAGTTGACAAATGAGGAAAAAGGAAAATTATTTATGGAACTGATGGAGAAGAGAAGAAAACATTTTGCTGCACTTAGAGCACAAGAAAAGAGAAATAGACCTCCTACCAAGGCACAAAAGAGAACTCAAATGTCTACTTATTTTAAGCACATGGGTGGATTCACATACAAACAGCTGAAGAGAAAGAATTTTGATGAAATTCAAAAGTTGTTTGACAAGGAAATGAGAAGTAATACCTTTGTGGCTATGGGTTCTGAGGAACAAGAAAGCAAAGAAAAGAAGGCAGAAGGTAGTGAGGAGATAACTAAAGGCAGCAGAAAGAAGATGCTTAAAAGAAAAAGAGCAGGAAAACAGCAACAACAAGAATCCTTAAAGAAACAAAAGATGGAGGAAGACAAAGAGTCTGATGAAGTTAAAGATGGCAGCGAAGATAATGAAGAAGAGTTATTGAAGCATTTAGTGATTAAAAAGGATGAAGATATAGCAATTAATGCCATACCACTTGCTACCAAACTACTAGTGATTGTGTATACAAGTCAAAAAGAAGGTTTATGCATGGTACATTATCAGTTTGATAAGAGCAGATAAAAGCTCCAAGAGATACTCTTCAATGATAAGGATGCTACAAGGAATAGACATAGAAGACTTGGATGTTCTTTGGAGGATAGTAAAGGTAAAGCATAATGATACAAGGCTTGAAGATGAATTTGAAAGAGTGTTATGGGGAGATTTAAAAGTCATGTTTGAACCAGACACAACCAGTGATGTATGGAGAATGTTATAAGGATAAGGGGGACCTTGGAAGCTTGATTGATTATCTGGAAGTTCATTTGTAAGGTTTGATAATCTCCACATATTTATGTTGTTAAGTTGAAAAGAGATATCCCATTCACCATATAATATCACCAATATTGTTAACCAAGAAAAACTTCAATTGTCATCAAACATGAATGTGCTATCAGTTGTTAAAGCTTATGGTAAAACAGCAGAAAGGTAAATGAAAGGTTTGAATGCATCCCTCCTGAGTATGATGAAGAATTTGTGATAAAGAAACTTGAAGATTCAGAAGCTGAACATCAAGTTTAGGGGAGGATTGTTGAGGACTTGAAAGACTTCAAGGACTTAAGGATTTCTACTGCACAGGTACATAATGGAAATTATACTAAGTAGTTAGTACTAGTAGTATAAAGTTACCACTGCTAGTTACTACTGTTAGTATAATATTAGTACTGTTAGTATGAAGTTACTACTGCCAGTAGAAGTTAAGACTGCTCAGAGTTGAAGACTAAAAATATGCTAAGTTATTAATGCTGTTAGTACAAAAGTTACTACTGTTAGTGTAACTTAGTACTGTTAGTATAACTTAGTACTGCTAGAGTAAAGTTATAACGTTTTAGCATAAAGATTTGTATGCTGGTACTTACTATGGTTATGTCTCAGTTTGTTAAGTGCTGCTGGTATTTAATGATACAATTGTTTTTAATTCTTAAAACTGCTTGAAGACTTACTACTGTCAAGAGGATAAAGACAGAGTAAAAAGATAAAGCGTGTATGGAAAAACAAGAGTACCTATGAAGATAAGTATTAAAGTTATATTTGTAAAAGATATGATTGTCTGTAATTATAGAAATGATTATGATATGTTAGGAAGGTATTGTAAACCGTGTAGGGTATCCTCTAGTGTATAAAGGACGCGTTCCTAGGGGTTATAGATAAACAGATCAGTTTTCATACGCTGTTTTCCATTTGAATTCTTTGAGCTTCAAGGTTTTGGAAACCTAAACATTAAGTCAGTGTGTTTTTAAATTATAATTAAGGCTGGAAGTTTTGTTATTGTTTCATTGTTTTCTATTCAATTGTTATTATTCTTCTTAATATAAATACTAGATCCCGCATAGTATTTGATATTCAATAATCAAAGTTTCTGTCATAGTAGTTTTGGATTTATCCAAAGTTGCTAACCTTACATCAAGCTAAGGAGGACAATATCAGTTTATAGGACCATCATTAATGGCTTCCTCTAGGGTTTAAGGGTTTAAGGCAATCCCCCGATAAAAACTTATATCATTTTCTCAGAATCTAGCACCATAGTGGGACATAAGGTTGCCAATTCCTGGAATCTTCTCACATATGTTTTGAGATCATTCCCCTTCATAGTCAGATGGTAAAATTTGTCTTCCATCTTTTGGATCTCAGTTCGGGGATAGTACTTCTTTATCAAAAGCTTCTTGAATTCAACCCAGGTAATCTTGTAAGCTTCTTCTATTCCAATAGGCTGGGAGAATGAATTCCCCCAGGACAAGGCTTCTTCAGTTAAAGTACCAGTAGCAAACTTCACCTTGCAGTCTTCGGTACAGTTGCTACAAGAAAACACTGATTCAGTTCGCTCAAACCAGCGGATGAGGCTAACGGCGCCTTCTGTACCCTTGAAATTGAAAGGTTGGCAGCTCATAAACTCTTTGTAGCTACATTTTCTTGCTACATGAGCTTCTCCTTATCGAGTGTTCCTATTTGTATTGTCAGAATTTGCCATGGTAGCAGCTTGTGCTTCCAGAGCTGTGGCAACACTATCAGCGACTAGTTTCCTGATGGTGGCCTGAGTCATGGCTGGTGCTGTAGATGTTGATGTCCTCTTGGGAGCCATTCTATCAACATTTACAAGACAACACAGAATAAGAATTCATAAAATGATAGTCATATCACAAGTCATCGTATAAAAATTAAAATTTTCATACTTAGTGATACTGAATTTATTTGACATATCATTATTATTTGGAAGTCTTAGATTCCAAAATTTTTATGCTCAACATCTTGATTATTGATCATAACCATGATACTTAGATATAAAGGTTTGAGAAGACCGTATGGTAAGAGAGCCATGGTAATCCCGGATAAAGATATGAATCGTCGTATTACAGAATATAAGTTGGACAACCATGACATACATAAATCGGTATCATAAACAACGAAGTATATAATGAAATCACCAATGTATTAAGTCATAAACAACTTGTCTTACATATTTTACATAATCAAAATTTGACAAGTGTCATTATTTATGCCACACATTCAGTGGTTGGATTCTAACTAAAAATTGTAAATGATAAGGATCTAGTCTAGTAGTCTGGTGGTCCTCCCTTGTGATTCTTGAGCTTACGGGTCTTACCTAAAAGATTCTTCATATCTGATTGGTGGCAAACCTGGATATCCTCAATGATCATTTCTAGAGTAGAAACCCTGACGCGAGCAAGAACAATCTCATCATCATGCCTTATTTGATTATTCTTTCTAAAAATCCAACAATCTGGGAGCATGCTCATGATTTTGGTTTTGAGTTGGATCTAAATCTTGTTGTATAACTACTCGGACATTTCCATGACCTTCTATATTATTCTTCTATGTGCTCACTGCGCTAAGAGGGAGTTTCATCTAAGGATTTAGAATTAGTCTTGATATGTTCTTCATGATTGTTCCAAATGCGTCTTATGAGACATTTCTCAATTTTTTGTTAAATTGAGGTAGAGTAGAAGTAGAGAAGGATGATCGGGAACAGGCTCGTTTCTTAGATGGTAAAGTCTTTCCAGGAAGAAAGAAGTCTTGGGGATCAAACATTAAAGATGGAGGCACAACAGTTGATGGAGCAATAGGTGCTTGTGGTAGTGGAATAGGTGATTCATCACTAGTAGCATTATTATATGCTTGCATTTACTTTTTTATATATGGATCATGTGAAATAGGTGAGTATGGCTAACGAGGCCAAAAGATACTTAGATAAATCATCCGAAGGATTAGGAGAGGTGTTTCCCGGTGAAGCTGGGGAATAGTCTGGTGAAGCCGGAGTATAGTTAGCAGTAGTTGTAGAGGAAAAGGCGTCCTCAACATCGACATTAGATGGGACAATAATAGGGTAGATATAGTCGAAAGTGTTGGAAGACATTTTACTTAAACCTATGAATTCACCAACATTATTGTTGACGTTTTTGCATGTATTTTCTCAGGTTATTATATTGCTAGCTGTGTATTGGGAGTATTCGAGTCGCGTGGATATCAAAACATTAAGGACTTGGTTCTCTTCACATTCGATGATTGTTTTCTTTAAATATAAAAATGAGTCATGTTTGAATACTTGTAACTTTTGTTTAAAGGAAATTTTTGGGACCTGTTTAACTCTGATATTTTAATCGATTGTGTTGTTTTTATTAAAACGTCTCTTTTGAGGTCGTTTTCTGTAACTTGTGTGTATGAACTATGAAGTAGCACCCCAAGTGGTATTTCGCTGCGTTGTTATGATTTTAGGGGTGTTACAATAACAGGTTTGGACGTCCTCAAGTCCAATGCCACTCCGTGCCATAGTTTTCTCAATTACCTGAGATAAACATGCTAAAAGGGTCAACACAACGGTTGAGTGAAATTCACAGTGTTTGTAATGTAATAGTTGAATACAAGTTATTGAAAGTGTAATAATTGCAGCGAATATAATTATCATGGGAAAAACAATATTATATTATTGCACTAAACTCATGACACCGAATCCTTAAGTAAATGCTATTCATAAGTTGTTGCCCCGAGCGGGTGCTTTGCCAAACACCCGGAGTTACTCAAATGAAATGCGTCCGTTTGACATGGTAGTGCGTTGTTACCTACCCGGACAGGGAAGTTCAGTCCCAATAGATCTATTCACGGCATTCGCGCTTACTCAACCAGTACGTTCGGTTACAAGTAATTAACGGTTCATGATTGTGGGGCTTTATGGCAAATAGAGGTACTTAGACAATAATACATCAGGATAGCATACAGTTGAAAACACTTGTATTCATGGTTTATAGCATGTATCTCCCCACGGAGTTTAGAAAACATGTAAAAGTGGGACTATGAACTCACCTTGATAAGGTAGTTGATTGATTTGAAATTTAATTCAAATGAGAGTAAACGGCCTCGTCACGCAACCTGAGGTAATATGTGTCAAGTCTTAGTTTGATTATACTTCAAAGCTTTATTGACGTTAATTTAGTTTATTAGTTTATGAAAACATCGTAACACTGTTCGGGCTATCATAATCCAAAGGTCATGTAGTAAACGTTTGAGGAGCTAGGACACTTTAAATCGTAAATCCAGCAACTCGTCAAAATGTCTACCCAAATGAAACCCCTCACATGAAATTCCCTAGTAACGTGATACGTTATAGATTAAATGATAAGATTTTATCATTTTAGGTTTCTTCAAAAGCTAGTGGATGATAAATTATGTTATATTTATAACATAATTGATTTTATAGTGTTTCGATCGACGAATGATAACGACAAATGTGTCGGGTTTTAATAAAATTGAGTCTTATAATATTTAAATATATTTTTATAATTTATATAAAAATATTACATTTTATACCTTTAAGAATGCAAAATGGCAATATATACCCTTGGTTTATATATATTTACAAAGTTAATCCTTTTAATATAACTTTTAAAATCTTTAAACCTTTAATTTTCAAGTATGACAAAACAACCCCTGAAGTTTAACTTTAGAATAATTACAATTTCAGCCCCTTTAGTTATAAGTTTCAAGAAGTTACAATACATACCCCTTTGCATGAAAACATTTGCGAATTTAGTCCAAAAACCATAATATTGATATTTTTGATTTAGAAATCAATTTTGCAGGTTATAGCTTATTAGAATAAGGTAAAATAAGCTAAGTTTACGAGCTTATAGCTTATAGAAAGAGCTTGTGAGCTTAAAAATCCAAAACGGGTTCGTTTGGTTTAGGAAAACCAAACCGTGTGGATTTATGGTTCAAGGTTTGAACAAAAGGGCTTACATATGATCTGATAAAGTTAATGAAAGATCTAAAATGAAGCAAGAGCTTATAGAACAAGTGGAATGACTTACAACTTGAAAATGGGTCAAAATTAGGGTTTTGGGTTTGTACGCCTAGGAAACGAGTTTCAAAGCTTCTCTTTCTTAATTCTTGGCTTCTAAGGGCTTGGTATCTTCTTATAATTCTTCTAGGGCTTGGCTTGGACTTGTTTAGAGCTTCATTTGAGTGTGTGTTGAGTTTTAGAGATAAATTGAAGAGTATGTATGTATGCGTGTATATATAGTGGTAAGAAAGGAGTAATGGTCAAGTTTTCTTGAAGTATGCACTAAGTAAACTTGGTGTGGTGGCCAAGGGCTGTCATGTGTGACTAAGGAGGGCTAGGGATGTAGCTATGCAAGGTGTAGGAGGTGGTGTTGGTTTAAAAATCAAAGGAGGTGGAGGTGGTAGGGTGCTAGGTTGATGACAAGGTGCTAAAGGTGGTGGTGAGGTCATGGTGCTTGAGGTGATAGCTTGCTTAGAATTAGGTTTAGAAGTAGTTTGGGGGTGGCGAGTTCATGGCTGTTTTTGGACAGCCAACATTGGTCCTGATAAAATGGTTGTCATTTACAAACCGTAATTCCGATTAAGCTCAAACCATTAAGCATGGTTAGATATTTGAGTCCTCTACAACTTTTAGTCTTACATATTTAGGGTCACTATACAAAAATTTAGAGATAACAGCCATTTACTACAGGTGTGCAGAATCTGCGCACCTTTACCATTTCGGCTATAACTAATTCATCGGACATCGAATCGGGTTGTGTCAACCGGAAAAATGATCACAATACATAGGGCTACAACCTAGTATTGTTACTTAATACCCAAAGCCTATTGATTTTCCCAGATCTTATGTTTTATCAACGGATCAGATTCTGAAAACTATGAACTAGTTTAAGGATGTAACGGGTTTGCTAGGGTTTTTGGGTTTAGGATTAGGGTTTAGGTTTTAGGGTTAGTGTAGGACTAGTTAAGGTTAGGGTTTAAGAGAAAAGTGTGCATTGGAAGCTTGTAACATGTGCTTAAAAGGTGGTACGAAATTCCTAAAGAAATGGAGGGAAAATGAGCTCATTTGAATTCTATGCATAGTCGAATTGTACTTTGAGCTTTAAGGAGTTGTACCAAGGTTTAGGAGGGAATTAATATTCAAAAATTATGCATTGTACACTTGTACACATGCTTTGATAGCTTGTACATTTATTTTATATGTAAACATTACATAAAGTTAGGGTTTTGATATAAACGTTAACGTTTAATGCTTGTTTTGAAATAACGTTTTGAAAAGTATGTTAAATGGATAACGTATTTGGTAAAAATGATATTAGAACATAGACTTGACATATTAGGATGTTTACTTGCTATAAACGTAGATATAGTTGGCATTGGTAGGTTGCGTGAGCTCGTTTACTTTGGTTATGCAAGTTACATTGCATAAAGAGTGGAATAAAGCAAAAGTATTCCCGTGAAAATGGTTGTACTTAATTTAATAAAAAGATATTACATTGATGAAAATTGCATCTAATTTAATAGATGGATAATTACATTGATGAAAATTATGGGTTGTTATAGTCTCCCTCCCTTAAAAGAAATCTCGTCTCGAGATTTAGTTGGATGTAGGAGTGGTGTTTGAGAATAGATGGGGATACTTAACACGGATTTGATCTTCACGTTCCCATGTAAATTCTGGTCCTCTTTTAGAGTTCCATCTTACTTTAACTATAGGGATATGACTCTATTTCAGTTGCTTAACTTCTCTATCTATAATTTCTATTGGTTCTTCCACAAAGTTGAGCTTATCATCAAGCTGAAGTTCTTTCATTCGAATGAGAAGGGATTCGTCAGATAGGCGTTTCTTTAGATTAGAAACGTGGAAAGTACTATAGGCATTACTGAGCTCTTCAGGAAGCTCTAGTTTGTATGCCACTAGGCCAATCCGTTCAAGGATTTTAAATGGTTCAATGTACCGAGGGTTAAGCTTTCCTTGCTTTCCAAAACGAATGACACCTTTTCGAGGTAATACTTTCAACATAACACGATCTCTAACTTGAAATTCTAAAGGCTTCCGTCTTATATTGGCATAACTTCTCTGCCGGTCTCTTGCAGCTTGCAAGCGTTATCGGATTTGAACTATTTTCTCGGTGGTTTCATGGATTATTTCTGGTCCCGTAAGTTGAACATCTCCAACTTTGGCCCAATAGACAGGTGATCTACACTTTCGACCATAAAGTACCTCGAATGGTGCTGCCTTAATACTGGCATGGTAACTGTTATTGTAGGAAAATTATACTAATGGTAAGTGTCTTTCCCATCCTTTTCTAAAATCTATAACACAGGCTGGAAGCATATCATCGAGTGTTTGGATGGTTCTTTCACTTTTTCCATCGGTCTCGGGATGATATGCCGTACTCATGTCTAATTAAGTACCCAAAGCACTTTGTAATGATTGCCAGAATCTGGATGTGAAATGACTGTCACGATCCGAGATGATAGGTATTGGCACGCTATGCCGAGAGACTATTTCTTTGATGTACAACCTTGTAAGGGTTTCCATACTATCTGCCTCTTGGGTAGGGGTGAAATGTGCGGATTTGGTAAGGCGATCGACAATGACCCAGATTGTGTCATGTCCGTGTAAGGTTTTGGGTAGTTTTGTGATGAAATCCATTATTATTCTCTCACACTTCCATATAGGAATCTCTGGTTGTACCAGTAAGCCGGATGGCTTCTGACATTCAGCTTTAACTCTAGAGCATGTTAAACATTTGCCAACATATTCAGCGATGATTGCCTTCATGTTAGGCCACCAATAGAGTTTCTTTAGATCCTGATACATCTTGTCAGAACTTGGGTGAATGGAATACTTTGATTTATGAGATTCATGCATGATCAAGTCCCTCAGATTACCAAAGAGTGGTAACCAACTTCGATTCTTGATACATCGGGTTCCATCAGAACGTATTTCAAATGCTTTGTCCATTCCTCGTAAGTTCTCAGCTTTGAGGTTTTCTTCTTTGAGTGCTTCATTTTGGGCTTGGAGGATTTGTGATGGTAATCTTGGGTGAAGAGTCATGACTAATGATCTAACTCGGAGTGGTTTGATTCGTTCCTTCCGGCTTAAGGCATCTGCTACAACATTTGCCTTTCCAGGATGGTAGCGAATCTCACAATCATAATCTGTAAGTAATTCTAACCAATGGCGTTGTCTCATGTTCAACTCTTTTTGATCAAGAATATGCCGAAGACTTTTATGATCAGTGAACACAGTACACTTTATGCCATACTGATAGTGTCTACAAATTTTAAGAGTGAACACTACTGCTCCTAATTCAAGGTCGTGTGTGGTATAGTTTTCTTTATTAGGCTTAAGTTGTCGGGATGCATATGCAATAACTTTTTTTCTTTGCATTAAAAATGCTCCCAGGCCTTGATGTGATGCATCACAGTAAACAACAAAATTATTGTTTCCTTCTGGTATTGCTAAGATTAGAGCTTCACATAACTTTTGCTTTAGTAGTTGGAAAGCTGACTCTTGGTCTTCTCCTCAGATATACTTCTTGTTTTTCTGGGTTAATTCAGTCAAATACTTTGCGATCTTCAAAAAATCTTTGATAAATCTCCAATAGTAGCCGGCGAGTCCTAAGAATTGGCGTACTTCTGTAGGTGTGGTAGGAGATGCCCAATTCTTAACTGCTTCAATCTTGGCGGGGTCAACGTGAATTCCTTGACTATCAATTTTGTGCCCAAGAAACTGCACGATACTGATCCAAAAATCATATTTTGAGAACTTGGCATATAATTTCTCCTTTTTGAGTAATTCCAAGATTATTCTCAGGTGATTTGCATGTTCTTCTTTGTTACGAGAGTAGATGAGAATATCATCGATGAACACTATCACAAATTTATCCAAGTATGGTTTGTACACACGGTTCATGAGGTCCATGAACACAGTAGGCGCGTTAGTTAAACCAAATGGCATTACTTGAAATTCATAGTTTCCGTATCTCGTTTTGAAAGCAGTCTTGGGAATATCTTCGTCCCTTACTCTCAGTTAATGATAACCTGATCTTAAAGTAGACACTCGAACCTTGAAGTTGGTCGAATAAATCATTGATCCTGGGTAATGGGTAATGATTCTTTATGGTGAGTTTATTCAGCTTACGGTAATCGATACACATTCTGAAAAATAAGAAGAAAGATGGATCTCCTGGATATATACCTTTCGGTTTTTATACAGGATATGAGGCTTAGTCATGTTTTACTTCGACCACCTCGGATGATCAAAGTTTCACCGTCGATTGGAATGTGGACCACTTTCTTATCACAGAGAATTTTGGCATGATACTTGGATAACCAATCCATACCAATGACGACGTCGAAACTACCGAGTTTAATCGGCATAAGATCAATTTTGAAAGGTTTGTTTAACAAAATTAGAGTGCAACCCTGTATAACAGTATTAGTGCTTACTAGGTTTCTGTTAGCCATTTCGATATCGTAAAAGGTATCTATTGTAATGGGTGGGATATTTAGCATAGAGGCAAGAGATATGGATACGAAGCTTTTATCGGCTCTAGAATCAAATAATAATCTAGCTAGATGTTGGTTTAGAAGGAACGTACCTGTAACTATGTTCGGATCTTGGTGAGCGTTATTGTCCCTCATCAAGTATGCTTTTCCATGGACATTGTTGTTTGCTTTTGGGCTCTAATATTTGTAATGCCCTTTCTCTCCACATGCATGACAAGTTATTGACACTGATTGCAGGTTGCTTACAGTGGCTGGCCCTTTGCTTCTACAGTTCTTGGTCAGATGACCTACCTTGTTGCAAGTCTGACACCTGACAGTGCAAGGTCATGTGTGATGTAGGGTACATCTTTTACACAAAGGAAGGTTTCTAGTAAACCTTTTGTTTTTAGTGGGGGTGGCAGCACAAGCCCTGAAGGTTTCTTGCCTTTTACTCTGTTGTTGTTGGTAATCATTGTTGCGGTTGTTATGGTTGTTCTAATAGTTGTTGTTGTTGAAGGTTCTTCTATCATCAAACTTTCGTTTGTGATCATTGGTTCCTTGCACAGAATTGTGCTTTGTTACCTGATCCATCAACCTCTAGGTTATGGTAATGGCTTCCTCCAAAGTTTGAGGCTTTGAAGCAGTTTCGGTTCCTTTAATACTATGGGGTAGTCCCCTGATGAAAACTTTCAGAGCTGCGGCAACACTATCAGCAACTAGTTGCCCGATGACAGCCTGAGTCATGGCTGGTGCTGCCGATGTTGATGTCCTCTTGGGAGCCATTCTATCAACATTTACACAAAATAAGATTAAGTCATTGTCATGCTATATCATTTGTATGGATTCTTATTTTGTGTTTAGATACTTATTCAGTACAAGTTCTAATAAAGAAATACACATTCTTTGATATTGTAAGATATAACAGAAAATTTTGGAAAGGATATTCTAACAAGCATCTAACTCATTAGGTTTCTCAGGGACTGGATCATTTCTCAGTGGTTTTAGTATGATCCATAATGAGTTATCTAACTCTGCAAAGATAGACTCATCTGGAAGTCTTAGATTCCAAAAATTTTATGCTCAACGTCTTGATTATTAATAATATCCATGATACTTGGGTATAAAGATTTGAGAAAACCGGATGGCAAGAGAATCATAGTAATCCCGGATAAAGATATGAGTTATCACACTACAGAATATAAGATAGAAAACGACGACATCGATGTCATGAAACAACGAGGTATAATGGGATCACCACTGTATTAAGTCATAAACAACTTGTCTACATAATTTACATAATCAAAATTTGACAAGTGTCGTTATTTATGCCACACATCCAGTGGTTGGATTCAAATAAAAGCTGTAAATGACAAAGATCTAGTCTAGTAGTCTGGTGGTTGTGGTTCTTGAGCTCATGGATTGTATCCAAAAAGACTCTTCATATCTGATTGGTGGCGAACCTATATATCTTTGATGATTAGTTCTAGAGTAGAAATCCTGAAGCGGGCAAAAATAATCTTGTCGTTATGTCTCATTTGCTTTTTTTGAAGTCCAGCAATCTAAGCACGAGCTTTTTGAAGTTTGGTTTTTAGTTTGTCAAAATCTTATTGTATGATTACTTGACCGTCAACATGACCTTCCAATTCCTCAATGTGGTCAAGAGAGAGCTCATCTAAGTGATTCAAAATATCTTCGATTTGTTCCTCATGATGTTCCAAACTTATTTTATGAGAACTTTCTCCAATCTCAAATACTTGAGGTAGAGCAGAAATAGAGGAGGGTGATCGGGAACGGGCTCGTTTCTTAGGTGGTAAAATCTCCTTGGGAAGAAAGAAATCTTGGGAATTAAACATTGGTGATAGTGGTAACACTGGAGATGGAGGTAAAATAGTTGGTGGAGCAATAGGAGCTTGTGGTAGTGGAATAGGTGATTCATTAGTAGTAGCATTATATGCTTGCATAACCTTCATATATGGATCATCGTGGAAAGGTTAGATGGCTAACGAGGCCAAATGATACTTAGATAAATCATCTGAAGGATTAAGAGAGGTATTTCCCGGTGATGCTGAGGAATAGTCCGGTGAAGCCGGAGTATAGTCAGGAGTGTTTGTAGAGGAAAAGGCATCCTTAACATCGACATCATATGGGGCGATAATAGGGTAGATATAGTCGGAAGTAGACATAACTGTGTAACAACCCAGTGGAAAATAACATAAGTTATTTATATAATAGTATAATAGTTATGTATCATTTACATACTATTCGGGAAATGCAGTGGCTGGTATGTGTTTAAATACACATACCATTTACCTAGGAAAACGGACTTAAACGACCAAAAATGTTCCAAAAATACATTGTATTTGTATGTTTTGCATTTATATTGTGCATGTAACGGATATCCAAGAAAAGGACAAAAACAAAGCCAAAAAACGACAAAACCGAGCACGGGAACGAAAAGAGCGTGAAGTAAAAGTCAAAATCAAAGCCCAAGTCAAAACGTCAACCAATGTCAACCCTAACAAAAGTCAAAGTCAAAGCCAAAGCCGTAATCGAGGAAATGCTTAATGGGCTCACCCGTACCCATCTAATGGGTTGGGTCAGCCCATTAAGATATCACAT
>BQNB010037014.1:0-49735 GCA_026074375.1 Tanacetum coccineum | reverse complement strand
AGGTTTAAGTCAATTTTCATCATTAAGGCTCGACCTCATAGCGGCTTAATCCTTTCCTTTCGGCTTAAGGCATCTACCACCACGTTCGCCTTTCCCGGGTGATAACGAATTTCACAATCGTAGTAACTCAATAGCTCCAACCATCCACGTTGCCTCATGTTCAACTCCTTCTGATCAAGAATATGCTGTAAACTCTTATGATCAGTGAACACAACGCACTTCGTGCCGTATAAGTAGTGTCTACAAATCTTTAGAGCGAACATTACAACTCCAAGCTCCAAATCATGATTAGTGTAGTTCTTCTCATGAACCTTGAGTTGGCAGGATGTGTAAGCTATCACTTTCTCCCTTTGCATCAAAACTGCGCCTAACCCTTTGTGCAACGCGTCACAATAAACCACGAAGTTTTCGCTTCCTTCGGGTAATGCCAAAATCGGCGCACTACACAACTTTTGTTTCAATAGCTGGAATGCAGCTTGTTCTTTTTATCCCCAATGAAACTTTACACTCTTTTGAGTTAACTTAGTCATAAGCTTAGCAATCTTTGAGAAACCTTTGATAAATTGTCAGTAAAGTAAATACCCGAACAAAAGACCTAAAAAAAGTGACGTATTCTCGTAAGAGTCGTTAGACGCGGGCTTGCCATTCACTGATTGACTCAATCTTAGCAGGGATCAACATGGCTTTTTAGTGCCTTGACTATCAATCACCGTGACGAGACAAAAGGAAATTATTGCTTTTTGGAAGCCAAAAATCACACTTGGAAAATTTAGCGTACAACTCCTCTTTCTTAAGTAATTATAAGATTAACTTAAGGTGTTCTTCGTGTTCCTCTTTGCTCTTGGAGTAGATCAAAATATTATCGATGAACCCAATCATAACCTTATCCAAAAATGGTTTGCACACCGGATTCATCAGATCCATGAATACCGTCGGTGCATTCGTCAATTTAAACGGCATTACCTGAAACTGTTAATGAACATAACGAGTCCTAAACGTCATCTTTGGAATGTCTTCTTCTCAAACTCTGAGTTGGTGATAACCTGACCTCAAATCATCTTCAAGTAAACACTTGATCCTGGCAGTTGATCAAACAAATCATCGATTCTCGAAATTAGATATCGGTTATTCACGGTAAGTTTGTTCAATTCACGGTAATCTAAATACATTCTGAACGATCTGTGTTTCTTTTTGACAAATAAAACTGGAGCTCCCCAGGGTGAGGAACTTGGTCTTATGAATCCTTTGTCAGATAGTTCTTGCAGTTGCGTAGACAATTCTTGCATTTTGGACGGAGCTAATCTATATAGGGAACATGTTATGGGTGCATCACCAGGGACTAAGTCAATTTGAAATTCAACTTTTCATGTTGGTGAAAGTCTAGGCAAGTCTTCAGGAAAGACTTCCAGAAAATCCCGCATAATTGGCACGTCTTCAAGTTGCTTCTCCTCCGATTTGTCTTTAACTTCCTTTTCCGTAACTTGTACCAAAAAGACACGGCACCCTCTTTGAATATATTTCTAGTTCTTGGTGTATGAGATAATGCTCAATCTCGAATTACTTACACCGTCGCTTCCATCTCCTTGAATCGTCAACACTTCATCTCCATAAGGAATCCGAACAATCTTCTTGTCACAGACGATCACAACATGATTCTTTAACAACCAATCCATACCAATGATGATGTCAAAATTACTAAGTTATACGGGCATTAAGTCTATACTGAATGGATGATTTAGCAAATTTAACATACACGCTCTAATTATAGTATCGAATCCTACGAGTCTCCCGTCGGCTAACTCAATAGGGTATGATATTCGTTTTTATAACACGTATCAAACAAATAACCCTCAAATATATATAATGTATATATTTATAAAAATGCATATACGTATACGTAAGCTAAGTATCTTACAAATTATTCTTAGAAAAGAATAATAAGTAATCAACACGGGTATCGTTCTCCTCGGTGAGAGGTGAATGGAAATTTACGGTTATGTCGGGAATCGAGCTTGAATGTCATAAAAGATTTGGATTTGGTTCCTAATTCTAATAATGCAAATGGAAAGTAAATTAAAGGCACGCTAATAAAAAAACACAATTAAAACTTTAAGCACGAAAAACGTTAACGGGAATTTTAAAAACGCGACATATAAGAAAATAATTTAAATTTTAACCCTACAAACACAAATTTAATTTCTAAAAATCTTAAATGACTAAAAATAATTTTTACAAAAAGAATTATATTTTTTTTATTTAATATGAATTTAAAACAGTTTTAATCTAAAAAATGCATAAAAAATAGTAAACTAAATTATAAAAATCTGAAAAATTCATGAAAAGTACTTTGAAAAAATCTAAACTTAGGAAAAATAAAACGGGAAAATAAGCTGAAACAAATAAGCAGTTATAAAGCAAATGAGCAAATAAGCTTAAAACCTAAAAAGTCTATACCAATTAAATTGCACAAAGAAAGATATGAAAAAGACCCCAGGGCAGTTGGTTAAGTATTGTGTGTGTGAGGCGTTGAGTGTGAAAGGGATAGGTCACAGGTTCGAGTCCCGTGACCATCTCTTTTTACAAAACATTTTATTTTTAATTTTCTTTTTAAAAAAGTTATGAAATAAGCAAAACTAACAACTTTAATAAAAAGACTTTTTGACAAAACCTGAAAATAAGCTAGAAAAAGCTGAAAACATATGACAAATATGCTTTTTAAGGGTTAGAAATAACAAGTTAAACTAATAGGACTTAAGGACTCTAAAAGCTAAAAGAAAAGTAAATAAGCTAAAAACATATTTGACCCTAGAACTAATAAGCATAAAGGAAAACAAATAAGCTAAGTAAAATAAGCAGAAAAACAATAAGGAGCAATTAAGACAACAGGCATAAAAACAGATTTTAAGGACGTTTGAGAGATTTTAAACTAAGATTAAGGCTAAATGAGCTAAAAGAAAAAGCTGAAAAACCTAGAACAGCTAAAGACCCTTACACTAAGAACAAAAATAAGCTGGAACTAAACAAATAAGGCATAAAAATAAGCTAGAAAAAAGGAAATGAAACCTGACAGACTAAACTATTTATTTTTGGACTTTTTAAGTTTTTATAAGAAACTAAAATGCTATATGCAGGCCTAAAGATAAGCTACCTAATGCTGACTAAATATCAAAATAAGCTTGAACAGATTTAGCCTATATCCTAATGAACAACAAGGAATAAAGATAAGCAACAAAATAAGCTAGAAAACTATTAAAATGCATAATGACATAGGGCATTTAAACAGATTATATGACTAAACCATTGCTCTTAGAACTAGATTAACAGACAATAAAGCACTAGACCTAAGCTGATAAACTAAGACAAACAAGGCCCTATAACCCAATAACAAAAATAAGCAAGCAAAGCATTTAAGGAAATGAGCTATAAAAGGGATGGTAAAAAAAGTCCGCATGAGCCGATTAAGATCATCATAATCTAATTTTTGTTTTTGGCTTTTTGAAATGAAAAGACAGATTCATCACTTACTTCTAAGACTCAATTAGCACTTTAGAAAACAAATAAGCTGGAAACAGTTTAAGCCCTAGACCTAATGACTTAAAACAAGCAACTAAAACTCAAATTTGCATAAAAGCTTACAGGCTTATTATTCTAAACTGTTTAAGCTCTAAAACCTTAAATAAGCTACCACTAAACTCAAAAAACTATCTAGACCATAAATGCTACTTAATAAGCTATTCTAAATCAAAAATAAGCAAAAGCAACAAACAGAAAAGCAAGAACAACAAATAAGCAAATTTCATGTTTTTTTTTGTTTTTTTAAAGTTTGAAAATACCCTATTGCGGCCTTAATATTAAGCTAGTAAAAGCTAAATTAAAAACTCGAAAACTTAAAACAGATGAAGATTACTATCTAATGAGCTTTGAACTATCAAAATCAGACCATAAAACAAACTTAACCTAATCTAATTTGGCTGTTGAAAATGAGACTTTTAAAAAACAGTGAAAATCTACTTGAAAACTTGGACAAAATTAACTTAAAAATAAAATGGCAAATGCATACTCTATCTAACTATAATCTACTGCATTATTAGACTCAAAACAATCATGCAAACAACACCTAAATGCCACTAATCAAAACCTTAATCAAATAAGCAGAATATTAAACTAGATTATCACAGTTTCAAACTATGAATACAATAAACCATAAACTTGAATTTTAGACTTTAAAAACTGATTTAAACTAACTTGTAGACTAAATTTAAGCTGGTGAAATTGTTTTAAGGGACAAAAGAAACTTGGCAGCACTAACATAAGTTAGTGATGCTTATGCCAAACACCCCTTTAAATTTTAGTTTCCCATTTAAAAGCTATAAAAGATCTTAGAAACTCATGAATTTCCAAATTAGATTTAGGACTATGAAAATAAAGCACAGTTAAGCATTTTCCATAGAGATTAAGCACTAAACAAATAAGCTATGCTAATTAGCTAAAATAACTAAATAGGGACAGATTATATGAAAACTTAAGCTAAACTAATCTAAGCCATAAACTAAACTTATTAAGCAACAATAAGGCAGAATAAGCACAGATAAGCAACATAAATAAGCAGATAAGCAGAAATAAGCAAAACAGACATTTAAGCTTAAGAAAAGAAAAGGAAGAGTGTACCTTAATCCTTTGCTCTAAACAAGGATTGAAATGCTCTAAGAGCTAATCAACTAGCTCCAGCTTATCAGAGATAAGCTGGTAAGAAAGCCATAAGCCCATCCATGTTTGGCTTATCATCCACAAATTAAGCAATCCATTAAGCATAGGTATTTAAGTACTTTCTATGAAGCTGAATTAACTAAGCTTTATAAAACTGATTAAGTGCTAGTAAAAGAGCTTATGTAACTTCTGATTTCATTGATTAAGCTAAATGACATATAAGCAAAAACAGACTTTATAAAAACAGGATTTAAGAAAACTTGAATATTATTAAAACTTGAAAGATTACATTGCTTTGAAAGGAAATTACACTGACATTTAAAGATAAATAAGCTAGAAAATAAGCTAAAACTAAAACTACAGTACTCCTATCACTAATCCTACTCCTAGATGATCATCACTGTGTGACTGGCCTTCTATTTATAGTGAACGATAGATGATTCCAGATGTGAGGAGCGTCAAATCCTTTAATCTCGTCCATCCAAATCAAACCGCCTCAAATCCTTTCATCTTAGCCCTTGATCTTGGTACACATCCTATTAACCAATGATATCTCTTAGGATCGCCAACGTGGCTAAGTTGGATGTCAGAGATGTCAGTGAGCTTCTAGAAGCAATGGAGAACGAGTGTGGATTAGATGAATCATATTTACCTTGAGCGTGTTGTGGTGAAATTGAAATGGGAGGGAAGAGGTGAAATGAAAAAGATATACAGTAACATTTACTTTGAGTTGACCTTGTGTTTATACCTTGACTTGGGCTCGGGTAATGAACTTGGGCCAGAAATAGTGTATTGGGCCAGAAATGGTGTATTAGATTAAGGGATTTGGACTAAGTTTATTAAATGGGTTTAAGTTAAAGGGTTTATAATTATAACTCTTAATAGGCTGACCCGGCCCATTAAAATAGGCACGCCTTTGGCTTCGATTTTCTGCGCTCATTCCATTCTAGTGCTTGGTTTTGTTCGTTTTTGCTTTGTTTTTGTCCTTTTGTGCAATATCCGTTACCTGCAAGACACAATTTACAATACAAACAAATATAATGCATTTTTCTGTATTCATTGGTCATTATTGGTCTTTTTAGCTTGATTTATTAGGTAAAAGGTATGTGTATTTAAGCACATAACAAAATCCCCCAGACTAAGCTATTGTCGTGTCCTCACGCAATGTCATAAATACAAACTTAAAAAACCAAAATTTCAACCCCCTTAGACTAATTACTTCGAAAAGTAGCTAAGTGTTCATCTAAGGGAATTAAGAAATCACTTAGTTTCGAAAAGCCCCCCGTTTTACCATTTTTATGCATTTATTATTATTATTCATACATATCATAACTTTAAGGAACAAGAGACACTAAAAGGATAAATTCATCGTACTTGATTTTTCACCAGCCCCAAACCAAGCTTAAAAATGAAATCATTGTTAAATACAAGTTAAAATGTTAACACTACTCATAAATGCTAATTGTGGATGTATTGCTACTTTTCTCTCCCTTATTCCTAGATCCTCTAAAGATTTTATTCTTATTATTTATGACAAATAAATTAATGTCTTATTCATATAAAGTAAACCTGGTTTAGACCACTATTAGTTTGAAATCCTTTCCTAAAGAGACGATATGGTGAGAATAAGGTCCACATTAAGGTTCTAATTTCGCACGATTTAGGGGTTATCCTTTTTAGATAACCCCGGAGTCGAAATTTGGCTTTATTATTATTATTATTGCAACATTATTAAACCTCGGTCCTTTTCCTTTAAAAACTGTCACATCGTATGCTGAGCCGACCATGGTCCAGGATTTCTTATTTTTACCTCGGTTGTATCTCGACACTTTTTGCAAGGCTGCAACATCGGTTGTGAGCCGGCAAGATGCAACAAACTTTTATCAGTCTCAGATTATTATTCTTACTATGGGCCTTCTTTTGAAGACTGCCACATCGGTTGTGAGCCGGCAAGAGGCAGTAAACTTTTATCAGCCCACAGTTTTTATTATTATTATTACCTCCACCCTTTAAATGACTACCACATCGGTTGTGAGCCGGCAAGAGGTAGTGGTCTTATTTCGGCTTTGGTTTATTACATAACTATTATTATTATAGCCAAATTTCAAGTCCTGTGGTCTTTTAACTACCTAGACAACGATAGCGAGCCGTCAGGAATCGATAGCCTATTTCCCCACAACACTGACAAAACCTCGATGTGTACCTTACTTTCACCAGAAGGAATCTCTACGAAGTGATTTAAACTAAGAATCGCAAAAACCAAAGCAACTTTATTTATTCAACAATTATATAACGTTTATTAAGTTGATGGGAGCAATTCAGCCACAATTAACTCTATGGAGCCTTAAAGAGATCCACACTCCATGTTTTTTGCATCTAACTTATATAAAACTCTATCATTTTTCGTTCTTCGCAAATTTAAAATCTTTACTAAAAAGATCCGCGAATGCTTAGTCTAATAAAACAAGCTTTGCATTTTTAAAGGTCTATCATGGAGGAAACTTGCAAAACTCTTGGGCTTTTTCAAGCTGAATTCGCGTTTTAATGCTTCTTGTATAAAAAACTAGCCCAAAAGCTTAAATTTATAGAAGTTTAAGGGGCAGCTAGAGGAACATTGACTCGATCTAGTCAAAATTTATTCTTAAAAATACAAAACTATGTGTCTAAACACTTATTCTATTTTTGAAAAAATTTAAATTTTGGCATATTTTTGCTATTTTTTTGGTGGTAAAACGGGGTTACGTAAAGACAAGGCAAATGCAAGTAAGATCAAATCGAAAGATCCCTCCCCCCATACTAGAACTACACATTGTCCTCAATGTGAGACTATCACCCCCATACTAATTTCAAGGCATAATCTAAATATTAAGGGGTCTCTACGCAAATCTAAAGCCGTTTATTAATTATGCTAATAGATAAACGTTAATCAATAAGATCTAGGATATGGATCCCATATATAAGGCATTGCCTAAGGATTGAAGATCGATTTTGGCTAATGTGTACGATGAACAAAACACGAGCCACGAGAGCTTCAAATCCAGGCCAATCCTGGACGATTAAACACAAAACACGAAACACAAGAAAGGAAGAGGCGATCCCTCTTACATCACACTTATTCATAATTATTATACTAATATACTACTACTAGGGATAAGCATGGGTTGCCACCCACGAAGCACTTGTTTTTGATAACCGAGTCACAAGCCTGACTCGACCCCGAATTTAGTGGTCCATGGGGAAAGTTTAGAGATCCGGGACAACCATCGGTGGTATGTCCCCTCCACAATAGTGTTTAAGTCTATGACCGTTCACCTTGAAATTTGGTCTGTCGATTTGAAATCGTCTTCCATTAAGATCTTGTGAGTACAAAAACTAGGGTCGATACCCTTAATGTCAGAGATTTTCCATGCGATGGCCCGTTTGTGTGATTTAAGAACCTTTAAAAGGGCGGCCTTTTCTTCATCTTTTAATTCTTTAGAAATTATGACGGGTAATTTATCGGTTCCTTCTAAAAACGCGTATTCAAGATGAGACGGTAAATCCTTGAGCTCAAGCTCCGGAGGATCATCAATAGAAGATTTTATCGTTTTAAGTTCCTCAAAATGAAGTTCTTTCAGAGGGAGAGGAGATGATGGATCATCATTTAATAACTTCTCGAGTAGAAGAAGGTCTCCCTCCGGATCAAAGTCGGCATCATCAATTCCTGGTAGAATTGAATCATTTGTAAGACAAGCTTCGATTTCTTCCAAAATGAAGTCACCTCCCTCAAAAGGAGTGAGAGAGGGGAAAGAAGTAGAAAGGATAGGATCTAAAGACGGAGTGGGATTGCCACTCGTAGAACTATCCGAAAATCCAAGAACTTCTTGAGCATACTCCTCACATGAAACGTCGATGACATCGATTCGATTAACCGATTCAGCATCATTGTAGGAGTATCTCGAAGTTTGACCAACTTTAAAGGTTATGGCTTCATCATCAACTCGGAGAGTTAATTCTTCACCGTAAACATCAATCAAAGCACGTGCCGTCCTCAAAAACGGTCTCCCGAGAATTAAGGGAACATGAGGATCAACAACATAATCAACGACTACAAATTCGGCCAGAAATGGAACTTTTCTACTTTTACAAAGACATCTTCGGCAATACCGGATGGACTAGTAGTCGATCGGTCTGCAAGTTCAAGAATCATTCGAGTATGAGTAAGTTCGGGGAGTGAGAGCTTCTTCCATATGGAAAGAGGCATCAAGTTGATGCTTGCACCAAGATCGGCCAAGGCTAAGCATTCAACTATCTCCGGAAAATCACATGGAATAAGAAACTTGCCGGGGTCTCCAAGTTTTTCAGTCAACTTTTTTAGGATAACCGCCGAACAATTCTCATTTACCGGTGTTTTAGCTAAGTTAAACAATTTTTCTTTATTATTAAGGAGACTTTTAAACATTGAAGCAAATTTTGGCATATGTAGAAGAGCATCCGCGAAACTGAGCTCGAAATGTAATTCCCTAAATATTTCAACAAATTTTGAAGCTAGATTATCATCTTTTTCACGAAGCTTCTGTTTGTTAGCTCTTGAAGGATAAGGTTTAAATGGTTTAGGCTTAGGAGCAAAAACGGGCTCATTAATTAGAGCTTGAGTTTGGACTACCGGAGGTTGGATGTTTTCGGTACTCGGTTGCACCGTATCCTTTGTCACCTCGGGTTCCCGTTCCACCACCTTGGGAAAAGAAGAGAAAGGAGGTGGAATTGGAGGTCCATCATAAAAAATACCACTTCGGGTGGTGATTCGCTTTCATGTCACCTTCGGGTTTTTGGCAATCGGTGTTGCTAGGAAGTGAACCCGAACCCAAAAAAGAAGCGGTATTCATTTGAAAAAAACTGCTCTTCATATTCTTAATATCATTCGTTAACTCATTCCTTAACTCATTCTTGAACGCATTATTCTGCCTACTCAACATAGTATCCATCTCTTTCTTTAATTCCGTCCTCATATTGCTTATTTGATTTTGCATTACTCTCATATTAAGTAATTTGTCTTCTGTTAGTTGAGAGATCGTTTGAAGGTCCAACTTGAGGCGGAGCTTGATAATTAGCGTTACCTTGATTGAAATTATTTCCTCGGTTCTGATTGTACCCATGATTTTGATTGAAACAGTTTTGATTATTTTGCACGGGAGGAAAACCAGGTGGTCCCATTTGATTGCTAAGCGATAATTAGTTTCTCCTAGGACGATATCCTTGATTGCTGATAATAGGATGTTGCGGCGTGAGGATGCATTGAAAGTGTTGCATCAGTGGAAAGACAACTTATTAGTAGGATGCGGGTCACCACAAGTCACACACTTTTAGAAAAGTACTTTTTAACGGATCTGTAGGTGATGGTCTTTAACCATGACGGAAGATTAGCATTACGGCTATCACTGTAGAGCGGCCAACTCAAATTGGACATGCCGTGGTAGAAGAAGAAGTATTTGCACTCACTTTGGAAACAACCGGTTTGTTTCGTGAATTGAGAACTTTCGACTTATTTTCAATAATTGTCAAAGCATCTCGAGGAGTTTTAGTCAAAAGATTACCACCGGCGGCGGTATTTAAAGAATCTTGATCGGTTGGGTTTAAAGCATTGTAGAAAGTATCAAGTTGATGCAATTCCGTAAAACCGTGATGTGGGCATGCACGAAGGAGATCCTTGAAACGGTCTCATGCCTCACTAAACGTTTCCTCAAACTTTTGTTGAAAATTTGTGATTTCATTTCGGAGATTTGTAGTTTTGGAAGGAGGAAAGAATTGGTTAATAAACTTGGAAACAAGGTCTTCCCAAGTAAGAATAAAACGAGGGGGTTCTTTTTCGAGCCAAATCCGGGCTGCCCACTCGATAGAAAATGGAAAAAACATAAGCTAAATCGACGAATTAGGCACATCTTTATACTTAATCGTGGAAGTAACGTGTTTAACCAAAAATATGAGATGGGATCTTCTTCTCAAATCTGCTAAAATGGTTTTGAAGTTAAAAGATTTAAAGGGACCAGCTTTAAGCTCAACATTATCCGCTGAAGAAAGAGAATAGCGGGGGGGAGGGGGGATAACGATAGCATCTCCGTAACCCTCGGTGGGTGCTTGGAGTAATTCCGCCATAGTACGTTGATCGGCCATCGTAACTACGGAAGTCTCTTCAAGAGAAAACAGTTCGACTCTTTGCTTGGAACGTCTACGATTACGACGTTTCGGAGTCGTGGAAGATTCGACAATTAAATTCGATGAAGAGCGGATGCGCATGCACTAAAAACAAAATTAAGAGAAATAAAAAGAAAAATATTTTTGTAACCGATAATCGAACAAGTGTACGGTAGCTCTTTAGAAAACGCACAAAGAAGCGGAGGAGCGGGTAAGCGCGAAGCGTTTTAAAAACCTTCTCCTTTCGGGTCGAAGATCGTAGGATCAACCCTCCTTATACCTCTCTTATAGTTTGTAATCTAAAGGTGGGCCGATTTCACAAGTGACACAATGGTTGTTTTTTTTAAAAAAATTGGTTTTTTAAATACTTTAGGAAAAGTATTTTTTTTTTTGGTTTTTCTAATAAATCTACGAAAATAAACCGAGAAAAATAAAATATTTTTGTATTTTTATTTTTATATAAAAGAAAATAACAAAATGATAACTTCACGAGGAAGGGTCTTCAAAACACTAATCTTCAAACTTCAACGCGATATTCGATACACACTTCCCCGACAACGGCGCCAAAAATTTGATACGGGTTTAATAGTATATATATATATATATATATATATATATATATATATATATATATATATATATATTACTAGAATACCAAATACCAAATAATAAGAGAATTATTCCGTTAAGAAATGAAAATCACTTTAGGAAAAGTGATGACCAAATCTCCCAGAGTCGTATCCCGACGAAGCGTGAATTGAGAATCTCGTTTAAGTTTGTGATCGCGTGATTTTGAATAGCCAAGATTTGACTTGGATTCTATTTCTACTAATGAAACGCAAATGCAAGCAAAGGCAACTAAAAACTAAAGCAATTAAGATTTAAGCACGAAAACGATAACGGGAATCTAAAACCGAGACTTAAAAACCTAAATTATCAAATTTTAACCCTAAAAATGAAAATTTAATTTCTAAAAGTCCTAAATGAATAAAAATAATTTTAGAAAAAAGAATTATATTTTTTTGACTTTTATTTATTTTTTTATGAATTAAAAACTATTTTAATCTAGAAAATTAATTAAAAATACTAAACTAATTTATAAAAATCTGGAAAAATTACTGAAAATGCTTTAAAGTATTACTAATGTAATAAAAATAAAATGGGAAAATAAGCTAAACCTAATAAGCTGTAAATAAGCAAAATAAGTCGTATAAGCTAAAACTGAAAATGACTATAAGATTTAAAGGGTGCATGCTTATAACTGAAAAAGTCCCCAGGGCAGATGGTAAGGGTGTTGTGTGTGTGAAGGAGAGGTCACAGGTTCGACCCCTGTGACCTTTCTTTTTTATAAAGCATTTTTTTTCTTTTGAAAAAGCTAAACTATAATTTAAAATAAGCTACTTTAAAAAAAGACATTTGACTGAAACTTATTTTTAAGCTAGGAAAAGCATCAATCAAAGTTACAGATTTGCTACTTGAACTAATGACTTAATCTAAACTATTAAGCTATCTAAAAACTTAATAAGCTATTGCAAAACCTAAATAAGCTAAAACAGACCAAGACTTACACCTAATAAGCAATAAGGACAAGTAATAAGCAAATTAAATAAGCTAAAAATCAGTGAGAGGTATTTAAGACAGCAGACACTAAACAGACTCTAAGGACTTATTAGCAACTTTTAAGCTAAATTAAAGACTAATAAGCTCTAGGAAATAAGCTGAAAGTTAAAAACAGATTAAGTCCTATGATCTAATAACCCAAATAAGCTAGAATTAAGCAAAATGACTAAGGTAATAAGCTAGAAAAGGACTAAAGAAAATGGCAGACTCATACTTGTTTTTGGCTTTTTTAGGATTTTAAATTACTACTATGAAGCTTAAATTTAAGACTCAATAAGCAAATTAAAAAGCTAAAAGCTAAAAACAGATATATATTATAACTCAATAAGCAAATCCACACTAAACTTAAGATAATAAGTTTAATAAATAAGCTATAAAAGAAAACTGATTAAGACCGATACTACTACTTGTTATTTTTAGCTTTTTTCTTTTTTTTTGACACTTTTGTAGCTAAAATTTAAGACTCTAAAACACTTGTGAACACTAAACAACTTAAAACAGATTGACACTAGTCTATGTTAAGCTAAATGAGATCAAATTTAACAAAAGATAAGCCAAATTAAGGACTGTTGGGAAAATAGATTGTAACAGATTTAATACTGGTAGTATAACAGTTAAGTCTGGTAGTTATAGTTAGTTCTGTTAGTATTGAGTTAATACTAGCAGTACTAAGTTAAGTCTGGCAGTACTAAAGTTAGTACTGGTAGAGTTAGTACTGGTTATAGAGTTAGTACTGGTTATAGTTTATTCTGTTTATAGTTAAGTCTGTTTATGTAACAGAAAAAAATGGAACAACCAACCCTCTCCAAGACTAGGAGAGGGTGTATAAATAGCCTAACCATGGCCGGCCATGGGCCTAGTTAGGTCACCCATGGGCCTTGGGCCAGACTAGATTACTAATCTAATCATTATACTAACTACGAGCTAAGATCTGTTACAACTTGGAAGTGACCGACACTTTTCGTGTTTCCAACACTTGTGTTAAGATTCCGCATTAACACTTGATATTCATAGTCAGTGTCTCTCATATAGTTGATTTGGATTTATCCAAGTTATCTATCGTCTTACAAAGGCTAATCAGATCCTAAACCAAGGACCTACAAGTGGTATCAGAGCCTTTAGAGGGACTCTGAGAAAGAAGAATCACAAAGAACCACAGACAAACACCCTACTTCAGATCTTTACAAAATGTCTCAACCTGCTAATGATGAGTTCTCACAACATCTCAGTGATGATGAAGAATCAAACCATGAAGATGCATCAGACACTGGTGCTGCACCTAAACAACAACAACAGATGATTCCTCAAACAACTGCTATCTCAAATATCAAACTCCCAATTCTGAAGAAGGAGGAGTATGATATATGGGCTATGGAGATGGAGCATTACCTTGAGTACATTGACAATGAAGTATGGAAGGTAATTCAGAATGGAAACTCCAAGAAGAGAATTTCAACTGGAAAGGATGGTATTGTTCGAGTACTTTCACCAGTTACTGCTGCAGAAATTCAAGCTGTTGAAAAGGAAAGGAAGGCTAAGAATATCTTGCTGATGGCCATTCCCAAAGAACATATGAGAAGATTTCATGGAATGGATGATGCAAAAGAGATCTGGGAAGCCATCAGAACTAGGTTTGGTGGTAATGCAAATTCAAAGAAAATGCAGAAGGCTGTTTTCAAACAACAGTTTGAAGCATTTAAAATATCCAATTCAGAAGGGCTAGAAAAGGGATATGACAGATTTCAACAGTTACTTTCTCAATTGGAAGCTCATGGTGCTGAAGTATCAACTAAGGATTGCAAATCATAAGTTTCTTAGTTCTTTGCCTTCAGCTGGGTTGGGGGTTCCAACACTATGTTATAATATATATAATATATAATAAAATATAGAATATATATAGCAAGAATAGTCTGGAAACAAAGTCAATAAAACCGAGAGTAGTATAGAATGTTCCCGGGTCGTTAATCCCCAACGAGGCTGGAATGGAAAATCGATACAGTCGAGATTGATTTTTGAAAGGAGAGAATTCGGTTTGAGAGTGTGGAAAAGTATATTAGGACAATAACGAACAAATACGTTCAAGATTATCCTAAAAATTACGAAATTAAGCTGAAAATCGGGAGAAGATATACTAACAAGGGGAAGAATACTAAAATCTTTAAAATTAACCCTACGAAGAAATTTTTACTTCTAAACTACTCTAGGGAACAAATAACGAAGAATGAAAAAGACTAGACCGAAAACGGAGTTCGTTTGATCCCAAAACGACTGTCAAACACAAAAACACGCACCCGGATCCGTTCTTTTAAAAAGTGAAAATTGTAAAAATGACCTACGAAAAAGTTTTATATTTTTCTCAAACTATATGACAAAATAAAATTTTCTAAAAAAGAAAAATATTTTTTGATAATTTTTGTATTTTTTATGAATTATTTAAACTTTTAACGAAATTAAATTATAAAAAATATTAAATGACTTCGAAAAATTCTGAAATTTTTACTAAAAATACTAGGTACTATAACAATCCTATGAAAAATAAGAACAAAAAGTTTGCTTAATAAATAAGCCCGGAATAAGCTGTTGGCAGCTTATAAGCTTAACAAGCCAAAACACCCTTAAATACCAAGGCCCTTGAGTCTTTAACGAAAAAGACCCAAGGGCGCAGCGGTATGTGTGTGTACAAAGAGAGAGGTGTACGAGGGGAGACCCGGGTTCGAGCCTTGCTCAACCGGGTAACCCCTTGTCTCCTTTTTTTTTTTTGGAAAAACTTCAAAAAGCAAAGTTGTTAAGCTCGTGGGGCTTAACAACTTTGTCAACTACAACTTTTTGTGATAAGCTTTAAATAAGCTGAAAAATCAGCTTAAAAATGACAGTTTTGCTTAACAGAGGAGTAAAGCTAAAATTTGGGCTATGGTAATTTTGGAGTTGTGGTGAATAAGCTATGATTGGACTATAATAAGCTAACGGGGGAGGGCTCCCTAAAACTATCCTAATAAGCTATAAAAAGTTAAAAGCTTTTAGCAGATAAGCTAGAGGAAAAGCAGCTTAAGGTGACAGAAAATAAAACAAAAAGCTTAATGGCTAAAAACTTAACTTGTTGGACAAATAAGCTAGGAAAGAGGCTAAATAAGCTCACAAACTAACTAGACTAACCTAAAAAGCAACTAGGAGTCAAATAAGCTTATTAAAATAAGCTGAATAAGCAAGAGTGAAAAATAAGCAATCCTACACTAAACTAAGCTAAAAACAGTGAAAGGGCAAGTTTGAGCTTAAAATTAAGCCATCAATAAGCTTACTAAGAGTTGGAAACGAAAGGGGCTTATACAGAGCTTTTATCAGGCGCTTGAAATAAGCCAAGAACTTGGGCTTAAGTACACTAGAAGCTTAAGAAAAAGGGGCTTAAAATCTCCCCTTTGCACCAGGGGAGATTAAAGGCTAAACTCAAGGGCTTATTTGACAGCTTTTTAAAAGCTGTCAAATAAGCTCTAAATAAGAAAATAAGCTCAAACAGATAGAGTGTATTATGAAAGGGACTTGTGCACCAATTTTTAGCTTTTAAAAACCATTTTAGCTCGCTGAATTTTAACAGTGAAAAAGACTTTTAGTTTTTTAATACTGTCACTTTGAAAAAGTCTTGGGTGGTTTTGACTTACCAAGTCAAAAGACACCAAGGTTTGTCACAGCTTGAAATGAACACACAAAGAGCACACTTTTAGAAACCAAAACTCAAAATCCAAGTGCTTATGAATATAAGCACTTGGTGTTTTCTTAAAACACACAGTTTCAACAATGGCTTGGAAAAGCTTTGAAAAACAAATTTTAACTTTATAAAAAACTTTCAAAAAACAGCTTCAATACCCAGCCTTAAATCTTAAGCTAAAATAGCTTGATGACCTCAACCCAAACACAAACCATTTTGACCCATTTTTAGAGTTGACCCAAACACTCCTTAAGTTTTTGAAAAGACTTTTTAAACCTGTAAAAGCTAATTTAAAACTGAGATTTTTGAAGACTAATGAGACTTAAACAATATTGAAAACTAAAAAGATAAAAAGCTCAAAGAATAAGACACTTAATTTCTAGATTCAATTAAGCGTAGGACAGAATTTAGGCTTATTTAGACAGATTTCAAAGGAAATTGCATATAATGAAAATGAAAGCTATGAAAAAGGCATGAATAATTGAATAAACATGAATAAGGAACACCTAAAAAACCAAAAATAACGCTAAAAATAAGCTAAATAAGGCTTAATGCTACAGTAAAAAGTAAAGTTTGAAAGAAATATACCTTTGATCTTGGTTTCATTATTTAAGGACTATTTGAAGGACCTAATTAAGCTCTAACTCCCTACCCTTAGCTTATAAATTAAGCTAAATCTTAAGCTGAAAACCAATAATCCATCCATATAGCTTTATTCATCCAAGCTTTCATAGAACTGTACTTTTAGCTTCCTCCTTTAGTCGTATTTTTTTTTTTGAATTTTCCTTAAAAGATTTCTAAAACAGGTTATAAAGATACTTAAAACTGAGAGATTAAAGGATTTTAAGAAGACAAATGTAACTTAAAACACTCTTAACTGAATTTTCATTAAAATTGAAGTACAAATACAATTAAAAGCTTTAAACTTAAAAAAACTGAGAATTACTTAAAAGCTACACTAAAAAACTAACAGAACTGCCTAATTGGCTTTACAAAGCCTTTTATAGTAGAAAATACGACTAGGCTTGTTCTTCTTGTCTTCTTTCACTTGTGCTTTCTTGTAGACACAACAAGAGGGTTGTGTTTGTTGTGAGAGTGTAAAGTCAAGCAAATCCTGGCCCTTCCTTTTTGCCTTGGTACTTGTTCGGATCATCTAAACCATCGAAATAAGTCTTGGGGAGTTGTGGGATTGCCAACTTGGCAATCTTACAGCTGGGAAAGATAGTGGAGGGGGGGAAAGTGATTATCCATGGGGTGGTTTGGGTTGCAGGGTAAAACGGGGGTGGTTAACCCGTGAGTTTGTTGGGGGGGAAAATTAGGCGGGAAAAATAGTTTATAAAGGTTGGGGGTGACAGGGTGTGGGTTTGGGAAATTGGCAACTTTGGTCCTTGATGGTGTTATGTTTGATTGCACAATTCGTCCTTGTTGTCAAATAACTTTGGGGACTTGGCAGAAATAGTCCCCAAAAGTTATAGGACTAATTGCACCCATGGTCCTTGGTAGTTATAACTTAAGACTTTTGGCAGCTTTGGCCCTTGTAGTTAAACTTTCCCATAATGGCAGTTTGGCCCTTGTCTTCTTTTTTTTTCTTTTCTTCTTTAAATATAGGTTTAGGGATTTACAAGTTCAGTCCCTAAACTTATATTTCTTTGACTTTTGGCTTCGGGGTTGACTTGGGTTAACTTTCTGTTGACTTTTTCAGGCTTGGGCTTGGACTTTGACTTTGTCTTTTCCTTGCTTTTCTATTCCGAGTCCGGTTTTGTCGTTTTGGCTTCGTTTTTCGTCCTTTTCTTAAATATTTGTTCCTGCATAATACAATTAGCAAAACAAGCGTATATTTGGCATTTTAAGTCCGTTTTTGGTTATTTTAGCTCGTTTTTAAAGGTAAAAGGTATGTGTAATTAAGCACATACCAAAATCCCCCATACTAAGGTATTTCCGTGTCCTCACGCAATGTTATGAAGTAAACATTTACGAAAACTAAGAATCTCAATCCCCCTCGACTAATAACCTCGAAAAGTAGCTAAGTGTTCGTCAAGGGAAACTAAAGAATCAAAAGCTTCGACAAGTCCCGTTTTCACCATTTTTTATCTATACACTAACTATCCCTAATATTTTTGGATTTTCCTTTTTCTTTTCTCGACTTCCTGTTTGACTTCCTTTATTATATCAACATTGGGATCATAGAATGAGAAACGCCCATAGAATAATCTACGGATGTCCTGACGGATAAATTCATCGTCCCCGATTTTTCACTAGTTCCAAACCAAGCAATTAAACAAGATCATTTGTCAATATAAGTCTAAATGCTAAGCACTCATACTTATGACTTGTGAACTTTTAACTCCCAACATGAATATATGATTTAAATGTGTGTACTCATTTCAACTCAACCATAGATCAACTTATTTCCATAGTCGTGATTCAAGATGAATCATGACTCAAAGCAACAACTTATTAGGACCTTGCAACTTGATTTTAAAGAACGAGATTTTAACTGTAGAACTTTTTGCAACATCTTCATCATTATAATCATAAGTTCTTAAAGCTAGGAATGCGTTGCTTAGTTTGAACACCTACCTAGGCCTCGCTCCCTAGTAGGATATCACAACCAACGACCGATGTTCTTAGTTTGAAAACCCACCCCGTTGCTAGCGTAGTGGGAAATCACAACAACACCTTCTTCCTAATATGGCTAAGGATAAGTGTCTTAGTTTGAACCCTCACCTAGACCTCGCTTCCTGGTGAGATATCACAACACACCAAATCCTTAGAAGTAAAGATGTCTTAGTTTGAACCCCCACCTCGTGGTTAGCGGAGTGGGATATCACGACACATCTTTTACTTGTTCCATATAATCAAATGTATGCTTCATTGGCAAAATTTCAATATTCATGCATTTTTGCATTCATACTTCATTCATGCTTCTTTGGCATTTTAACTTTCGAATTATTAAGAACAGAAAAATCTCGCTTTAAAGAATCAAGTTACAAATTTGAAGCTTTTTCTAAAAACATTGATTGACTTAGTTGAATTGAATTGAGCACGTATGATTAGGTGGATTAGAAGCTAATGGGAGAAAAAGCCACAAGTTACTCATATAAGTTTTAGAAGAATCTTGCTCAGCACATAAACTTATATTAACCTCTATCACTTCTTGTTCTTCACCTTATTAAAATTCGAAGCAATCGAATTCGTGAAAGCTTAGCCTACCAGTGGTAAGTTGAGGAACTAGCTAGGGCTCAACACGCCCGATCGAGTCAAAAATTATTCTCATTCTACCCATTAGGAAAGTCAAAACTGCTCCCTTGAAAACCAATGATGGCATTAACCAAGGATTGAGGAGGGAGCAGATGTAAGATGAACACCTTTATAGATTCTATGATAGCTCCCTTATGTATCTAACTGCCTTCTATGCCAGATATTATGTTTTCCTGTTTGTGCTTTTCTTGTTTCATTCAATCCAAAGGTGACACATCTCCTATCTATGAAGAGATCTTCAATACCTAAAGCAAACCCAATACTTGGTTGATGTATCCTAGAGAAAATACCGTTCACCTGGAAGCATTCTCTGATATGATTATGGTGTGTCAAACCTTGACATGAAATCCATAACAGGTGGTTGTCAATTTCTTAGACAAATACTTATCTCATGGCAATGCAAGAAACAAACCATAGTGGCTACTTCTACAACTGAAGCAGGAATAAGTGCTTCTCAAAATGCCTGTGGACAAGTATAGTAAGTTCAAAATCACCTGATGGACTATGGTTTCAATATCGTTGAATACAACAAACCCACATTGATAATGACAGCACTAATTTGCATCACCAGAACCCAGAGTAACATTCCAATATAAATCACAAGAGCTACACCACCATTTTAAAAGAGATGTTATGAGAAGAAGCTCATAAGGGTGAGAAAATACACAACAGACTAAATGTAGCTCACCAATTGAACAAACCTTTAGATGACCAAGGTTAAATTTCTTAGTGGTAGTATAGGTAAGACCAATCCATAGCTATTTAAGGGGAGGATTATTTATATAGTTTAGTAAATAATTCTAGTAGTTAAGTATCACTAATTCTGGCTTAAGTAGTATTAATTCTGGTAAGATAATAGAATTAATTCTTGAGAAAGTTTAGAGTTATTTTTTTGTTTATAACTAATTCTTGCATGAATAGCTGGATTTTGCAATAAAGGATGGTTTTATTTTGTAAGTTCTTCAGTAAATACTTAGTTCTGGTTGAAAAAAGTTAATTCAGGATGAAAACATACTTAATTCTTCTGTGTTTCGACCAAAGTTAAGTCTGACAGTGTTAAGATTTTTAATTCTGGTAGGTTTTAAGTTAGTGTTGGTTCGGTAAATTGACTTTTGCTTTTTAAATATAACCGATACAGATTTTTTTACGGCGCTATTGTCGTTCACATAGAAGCTATAAATAGTATATAAGTTGTTTTCTCTTTCATACTTACTTTTTATTGTTATCTCCTCTTATCAAAGTAAAAATCTTTCATATCTTTCAAAGGCTATATTCAAATCTTTCTTTCCACCACATCTAGAACTCACTCCGTAACTAAACCAGTAAATTTTTCAGTCCCACATCACTACCTTTTAATTGCTTAACTTCACTCATGGCTCAATTAAAATACAGCGACAAACCATAAATCAAGTGGGATTTTGTCCAAACCCCAACGAAAGTGCAGGGTTTGCAGAGATAAGTGGATTTTTCTATGAGGTTCTGAACCTTAGGTATGCTTTAGCAAACTAATCCTACAGTTACTATTCCCTAGTCAAACAGTTTTGGCAGAATGCTACTTCCACAACTCTTGATGATGGGACTCTAGAGATAAAAGCAACTATTGATACTATTGAGTATACAATCACTGAGCCATCTATAAGAAGTAAGCTTCAATCAATAGATGTTTCAGGGATTACCATGTTGCCAAATGATGAGATTTTGAGGGGATGTGTGCATATGGGGTTTCCTATTGATGGATCTTAATCTTTTGGAAAAGCTGTTTCACACCCTAATGAGATTCATAGTCCACCATATTTTTACTTGTATATGCTCTAAAAGTTGTGGATGGATCAATTTGGTACAATTTGCTACTATCCTTTGGATTCGACTTTCCACTGGCAAGAGTTTGTAATTTTTTCAAAACTAATATTTAGAAGGCACGTGGCAAACTTGAAAATCAAAACAAAGTTTTTGATGTATCCTCATTTTCTACAAATGATTTTGGATATACAAACTAAAAACAAACACCCTTATCTGACTGTGACTTTGACCAAAAAAGACTTTGGGAAATATGAAAAGGGTTTTAGAAGGGTTCAAGACCTTTGTTTCCTACTATTTGTCTATTTGCTAATCCAAGTGCAGGACAAGAACCTCCATCTGTCCACTTAACCTCAACCAACATCAAAGAGTGGTACACCAACCACCACCTTCAACACAACCTAATACCATATGAAGCCACAACTATTCCACCTATTCTCACCTGCAACACTACACCTATTGCTTGAAGCTACCAATCATCTCCTCACTTCACATGTCATAATGGAGCATACCTTTTGAATACCATCACTAACGCAACAACCACCTACTCCTAGCCAGAAGCAACTACTTCCTATTTAATAGCAAGGGATTGATAATTTTGGAGAAGGCTGCTCAAGGGAAACCAAACAGACCTTTTAGAAATGCTATCCTCACTTAGTAGAAAGAGTAGAGACTTTGGAGGTTTGCTTTAGATAAAAGATCCAAAAGGATTCATTGTCTGATGTCTGAAGAGAAATAAAGAAGGCTCAGGGAGGAATTTCATGATTTACATCCTTTGGTTTTCTTTGTTAAGAGCTTGTTACTCCCTCAAAAGACTATCAATGCTTCAGGGAGGAACAAGTTGAAACAAAAGCCTACAACCTTTAGACTGCAGCAAATCTAAACAAAAGTTATAAAAGATCAAGTCAGTAGATAAAGTAAATAATACAAGCGAAGGAAGAGTTTCAAAAGAATCTGCTGGTACTGGGATTGGACTATGAAGAGGTTAAGTCTTCTTTTGAAAAGTTAATACTGGTGGTATTAAAGTAATTGCTATGTATATAAAGAAATTAATGCTGCATTTGGATGTTAATACAGGCAGTGATCAATATACTATTGATAGAATAAGAGCCTCTATTACCTCCTCTAGACATAGGTAGAAGAGAAGGAAAGGCTCCAATGACAGAAGAAGAAGAGACTCAAGCTTCTAAAAACACAAAAGAACAAATTCTTTAAGAAGAAGCAAGACTTGCTGAAGCTATCAGGTTAGATGCATTGAAAAAGCTTTGAAAAGGAAGAATCGGCAAACAAGTTCATGTGATTCACTCTAGCTCAAAGGATGGTTGAAGAGCAAGAATTAACAGAGGAACAAAAGAAAAGGGAAGGCTCTAGTCAGTTGAGCTCAATCTTATCTGAAGAAGAATCGGGACAATATTATAGCAAGCTTGAAGCAAATACATAATTGAATGGAGTGTGCTCGGAAAGTGTATCTTACTGTTTAAAGAGTATTAAAAAGGATGGTAGAGATGGTTAAATCCAAAGCAGGTGAAAACACTTTGCAGAGGAAAGAGCTAGAGCAAAAAGGAATAAGCCCATGACTCAAACATAGCTCAGGAACTATATGTCAAACTTTCTAAAGAATCAAGGGACATAGAAGTTGACTCAGTTGAAGAAGTTGAATTTTGAAGAAGTAAAAGCAGAATTTGAAAAATTGGTTAAGCAATTAGATACCTATGTCCCTATGAACTTTGTAACAACAAAGGAAAGTTTGAAGAGATTTGGTGAAGAGCTCCAAACTAAAACTGCAAAGAAGCTAAAGTTTGATGATGAAAGTACTCAACCAACAGAGGAGAAGGTTGAAGAAGACAAAGATAATAAGCCAACCAAGAAGACTGGAAAAAGGAGAAAACAGATAGCAAGGAAAGGATTGCATACAGACCTTGATAAGGATGATTCTGAAGATTCAGATGAAGCTAGTGAAAAAGATAATTCTACTTCAGGTACTAAAATCCCTATTAATCTATAACAACCCGCAATTTTGATAAATGTAAATATCCATCTATTAAGTTAGATGATGTACAATCTATCAGTTATATATGAGCTCACCTTTTTCAGGGAAATTTTTCACTTTATTACATTACATTACTTTGCCAATATCTTAATATGCAATATAACCTGCATAACTTAAGTTAACGGACTCAGGCAACCTACATATGGCAATCCTATCTTCATATATGTCAAGCAATTATCATAACATATCAATTCAATATCATAATATCATTATTACAAGGTACATTCTTCCTAAAAGGTACCATTTGCAACATCATATCAAAACAGGCTTTAAACCATTATCGGATGCCCTAAACCCTAATCCCCAAGGAATGGTTAACCCTAAAAGTTAATGAACAAGCTACTAAACATATGTACAAGTAATTAAAACAATCTCATATGATATAATATTCCCTTTAAATCAAAAGTACAAGTCTTTTAAAAGCTCAATAACATAAGACATTAATGCTTATCCTAAATAGCCTTCTACCACCCCGTTTTCATCCTCATTTCTTCACTATCACTTATGTTCAAGCTACTATGCTCATTTTACAATATATGAATCCTAATTATTCCATACATAAGTTTTCATACATCTTTTTACACTCAAGACCCTAATTCAAAACCCTAAACCCTAAAACCGAGCTAGTTTCTAAACCATGACTCGTTTCTTCATTTTTATCTATTGTAAACCTAAACCAATACTTAAATAAGTTATAATAACATAAATTACAACATTCTCAATCATAATCCATTATTATTTCATCATTCTACTTCAATTATCCAAGAAACGAATCCAGAAAACCCTAATTATGCCCTAATTATCATTTTGACCCGTTTTCTCAATTTCAACCCATTTTAACTTAAACCAACAACCAAACTTCATTTATAATACTTTATATAAGCCCTAGAATCTGTAATCCATCATTCTTAATCAAGAGTATGCAAAATATAAGCCAAGAAAGTCAAGAAAACCCTAAACGAGCCCTAGTTGAACCCGTACTCCCATTTCTTCAATTCTAATCCGTTTTAACCCAAACGAATTGCTAATCTTTGCTAATTACTTTAATCCCAGACCTTAACAACCTATTTCATCATTCCTTAATCATTTATAACACAATGTACCTTGTTAAAACCTTTGAAGAACCCGTCGAACCTAAAATGGACCCGGTTTGCTTCTATGACCATTTTAACCCCTCTAAATTGCTACCAAGTTCAAATAACCAATGTGAACCTCTTCTAGAATCATAGTATCAGCTTACTAAGCAACTTTGACTTATCCTTGGTCAAATTTGAGAAGCACATGGCCTCTCTTTTGCTCCACTTCAGCCGCGGCAGCAAGAAAGGTTACCAACACTATCCACCTCATTCAAGCTACTCCTAGACCTTCCACTCCTCATTTTCTAGCCTTAACACATCTCATACTAGCTTGTACATGTGTCTAGATCAGAAATGAAGCTTTGCTTACTCATCTAAGCTTGAAACAAGTATAAATAGGGGCATAGTGTGTTCATTCTAACTTGCACCCACCATCTTCTTACTATAACCCTTAAGGCAGCAATCCTTTGCTCCCATATGATCCTATGTCAACATAAAAGACTTCAAGAATTGAATCCTGAAGAAAACCGAAGCCCTAGAGTCATTATTTAGCCTACGAAGCCGAAAGTCCCGATTCTGACCCGTTTCCAAGCTATAAGCTCAAACCAGGTTCTCTAATCTTATACTATGCTCATGTAACGTTATAATGTTCATAAAGACTTGCTAAAAATCATAAAATAAAGCTTGATCCAAAAACCTAAGTGTTAGCCCTTTTTGATCAATACCGAACACCGAAACCCTAATTTCATGTTTTTTCTTAAACTATGGGTTAAACTTGTAAACTTTTGTTATAATCAATCCTAATAAGCTATTATAATGTTAAAATAAGTGCTTTGATAAGTTACAAGAAAATTTTATCTTAAAACCCGTGCGTTTTCGTTTTAAAACCCTAATTTGACCCGTTTTACCTTTTAACTTAACGAATCGTTAAATTGAACTTGTGTTATGTTAAATCTTCATATTTTAGTTTATTATAACTTATAAATGTCTATTGAAATGTTAAAATAAGCTTTCATGGCAATTTGAATAAAATGCTTAAAACTGCTTATGTTCTAATTTGGAGGATGCCTTTTCTTCCAATTTCCCAAACTATGTTCCCCCGGCTTCACCGGATTATATCCCGACCTCTCCAGGGAAAACTTACTCCAGTGCTTCCAATTCATTTGGAATTGTCCCGCTAGCTGCACCGACCCTTTCGTTATTTCCCGATGATCCTTACATGAAAGCTTTACAAGCTTTCTATACTGAAAAGTCACCAATTCCGTCTCGAATTACCATACCCCCTAAAACTCAAGAATACTTTCTTCCAGAAGGACTTCTTTCACCAATGCAGTTATCTCCATCTACCCCATCCCAACCTCAAGCTCTTGAGATTGGTGAAACTTCCCGGAAATCAACTATCAAACGTCATGAAGAGCAAATTCAGGGTATCCAATGTTACCTAGAAGAAATCCCTCCTGAACGCTTTGAACAGATTGAAAACTGCATCGAAGGTCTTGGTAAAGGAACAATAATCATTCAACGTGATTTTGACACCTTAGCATCAGAACTTCAGCAAGCTCATACTCAGATCACTAAACTCAGGAGAAAGCAAATTGGATCCAACCATAAAAACTCCTTGCTCGCTATAGAATCGCGGAATTGGCAGAAGTCATCAACGATATGGAAACTCGTCACCAAGAAGACATAGAAAAACTCATGAACTCTATCATCAAACTTCAAAACCGCATTCAGTGATCATCTAGTTTCTAGTTTCTAGTTTAAATTCCAGTCTTTAGCTTTAACCTAGCCACGGGATGTGTGGTATAAATAAAAACACTTGTCAAATCTTGACTATGTACAGTAAAAAGGCAAGTTGTTCTTAATACAAAGGCAATCCCGTTATCTACCTTGTTGTTTTTCCTGCTTTATTCATCTCATCATTATTCATCATTCTATCATCATTCATCCTCGTACATTCATCCATCGATACCATACCTTAGATAGACACCATTACGTTAAGCATTTCAAAAATAAGCATTTCTCTTTAATCATTTTAAAGAAGAACAAGCATTATACTTGTGATATCATTCTTATTACGTGTTATCTTTTGTTGATAGAATGCCTCCAAAAAGAGCATCAACGACGGAAGCACCGGCTATGACTCAAGATGCCATTAGAAAGTTAGTAGCTGATAGTGTCACCTCGGCTCTAGAAGCTCAAGCTGCGACAATGGCAAGTGTTAGTAATCCCAACAGGAACACTGGTCCTACTATAATGGGATCATGTTGAGAACAAAGTTAGTTGCGAGAAGCATTGGTATGATGATTGGTGTAAGGTAAAAGCATTTACTTTTAACTCTAGTTATGTTTCTTATCATGTTGGTCTTATATTTGCAGACCCATAAGAATGCAAACGGAATTGTGGAACTTCAAATTCTCGTATCTACATAAGCTAAACACGGTGTCAGGAAGAGATAGAGCAACATGCTTAAAAGCTGAAGATATAGCAGAGGCATGTGAAGATAATAACAATAAAGGTAATGCGTTTTTAAGCTCTTCAACTCATATTAAAGATGAAGTTTTCATGGTCCCTAGTAAACAAAATCCTCCAACTGTGCCATCAATCAGTCACACTAAGAAACAGAAATTATTACCACGTACTAACAATAAGTTCTCGCAACAAGAAGAAATCGTTGCGAGACTATCAACCAAATAACATCAAAAGACAAAAGGCAATAGCATATCATACAGTTATAAGTTATACACATGAGTTAGAAGCCAAAGGCAATAGAAAATTTACAATGATCACATAACGGTGACAAGCTTTTTAAGATAGGACGTAATCGAGCCCGATCAAGTACTCCGAAGCTCAAGCTCAACATGACTACAAAAACTAAAGCCCAAAGCTTGGGTCATTTAACTTGAGTTGATTTCTGCTCGAGCAGAAGCTTGGGTCATTTAACTTGAGTTGATTTCGAGTAGTTTCGGGTCAATTTAACGATCTCGGATAGCTTGTGAATTGTCTCGTGTTGTTTACCCCTCTTGGTTTAAACACCAAAAAGGGGATCAAGGTGCCAACAACGGGCTTAGCGGAACTAAAAAAACAAAGTTGCTCTAAGAAAACTGATTATTGAGATGTAACTACTACGGTACGTAGTAATAATTTTAAGAACCTGATAAGAAGCTTTAATCACCCACTTTAAAATGAAAATCCAAACACACCCTTTTGTTAGAAAAATATAAAATTTGTATATCTCCCCTCAGGTAATCTAATTACCTTTGCTAAGAAAGCCAAACAAACATTTACATGCTGTAATCATGAAACTGAACAAGAGTTGCATAGTATCGAAAAACAAAACTATTTTGCATACTAAAAACTGAAATATTCGTTTTAGATAGTTATATAGCAGGTCTACTTGACCCAACCTAATGTGTTTTTCTAGTGTGTATCAAAATACCCGTTTTGACCCATTACACAAATCACCCATTTTAACAATATACCACATTACAGGACTCATTTCTTCATACAAGCATGCTTGGATATAAATTAAATAAACCTTAAAAAATGCATCACAAACCAAGTTCCATAACATACCCAAAAATTTGCATATCATTTCCTAAGAAGTAAAAAAGGTGCCTGACATGCAAAGCATAATCACAATATCACCAAAGGATTTGTAATGGAACACGCGTAAACTGTTTAAATTTGGTGCTGAAACCCACTGGTGGGATGTATAATGCTGGTGCAATAATACAACGCCAATGAGAGGAGAATGTAAACCGTGTTTGTATTTACAGATTAACTAATATAGCCCCAACGAGAGGACAAATTAACATGATTGTAACTAAGTCAATAATGCTACCATGATTTATACATGTGATAAATAAATAAAAGGCATGTCATTACTGATTAGTCAAGCATATAAGGCAAGCATATAACACATTCTACATCTCCAAAAACGCATCATAGAGAATGATCATAATTAACACTAATTATCATCATCATCATCATCAATTCTAACTTACTAATTACATACTAGTCCTAAAGGAAAGTGCTTATCCTCAACCGCAACCCATATTATATTAAACCACACACAACATAAATACTCAAAACAAAAAAAATACAGGCACACACATCGACACAGCTGCTGCTACCAGCAGGTACTAGGCTATAATAAAAAGAAAGAAATGAAATCTAAATTGAAAGGATTCTTATTTTAGTACCCATACCAACTAGAAAAACATGAACCATCATAATAATGATCTATGAGTTTGAAATCTTGATGAATCTACACACTCAAAAATAAACCAAGCGTAACATTAGTTTTGTAAATTAAAACAGTTATGAAAAACAAATGGTAACTTTTCCACACCTTAACTACAAAGGAGCGACTCAGTGATGAGACAGCATATCACTTCGGAAAACCATAACCTCACAATCATCATCATATACACTAGAATCCAAGTGATCAAGTAGAAGTAGCGTTTCCTTGTAAGAACTAATGAAGAATGAATTACGTTGTCCATAAATTGGATATTTAATGATGTTTCTTGACCAGGGATTGTAAACTTCTACTGCAGAATCATAAATCCCGAACTGCTTGGCCTCCTCTCGAAAGGTTTCCAGTATAACTTCATCATTCTCTCCAAATCCCAATATTTTAGTTATTGATCTTTCAGGTGTGTTAAATGAAACAGCTTTGAAAAAGAACAATCAATGCTCCAACTTCCCATACTCCGACCTGTCTATCAGGTACAAACAGAACAAGAGACTCCCTTAGCTTAGATATGAAGAGACGTGTAGGCATATAAGACTGGTTTGTTATCGTATCTGGAAAGTTTATGGCTTTGAATTCTTTGGCATTCAAATCAAATGACACAATCATATATTTATGAGCATAATAACCATATTGAAGAATTGTCTCATAAGAAACCCGATAAATACAGCTACCTATAACAACCTGCGACCGTCCATGGACCCCCGTTTTTTTTGGTTTTTATTTTAATTTTCCCCATGAAATTGAACTGGTTTACAAGGCTTGTTACACTGAATGACCGTCCATCTCTTGGAGCTCAAAGTAAAAACTTCAACTATACAAGGGTATGAATACTTGACAATGGTAGGTTCATTAGTGACGGGACAGACGGCGAAACCAAAAACACCATCAGTTATATTATGATGAACAATACCAACAATCTTCCTTTATTGAAGGGCTCCACAGAACAAACAAACTCCAAGTGCATGTTCCATACAAACACAACAAACCGCGAGAGTAACCAATTACTTCTAACTCACGTAAATGTTTCATGAGGGTAGAGGCATTTGGAACAAGGTCTTGTTGTTGGGTCAAAGTATCATTATTAACAGATAGATATTTTACCTGAAATTTTTCTTGGTACCTTAAAAGCAAAGTATGCGGCTGGGTTTTGCGGGCGCCATAACCAGCAATAAACTGAGGGCTGTCAATGAAAGACTTCCACTGTTTCGAAACGGACCTCAATCGAAGCAATGACTTAACATCAGAGACCCTTTTGATGATTTCAGTTTGGATTTTAAAAGGGATGTTGTCTGACATGTTGTTTCTTAGGGTTTTAGTGAATGGTGAAAACAATGAATAGAAAATTATGAGATATATACTAGATCCTAGGGTTTTAGTAACGCATGCGAAGAGTTTGATGGAGCAGGCCCAAAAATACCCATGTTAAGTCCGATATTTTTTAATAGTGACATACACAAAAAAAATTATAAATTATTTGACATAAGAAATTTAAAAAGTAAAAAAATATATATATATTAAAATGATTTTATTGGTGATAAGTCATTTTGTGAAGAAATAAAATTTCAAAATTTTTGTGGATGTAGCATAGCTCGATTAATAGACTAATTTCGAGATAAAGTCTAGGTAGAATAAGAATAGTTCAAGTTTAGATACATAATTGATTAAGAATGAAGATGATGATAAGATCGACACCGGTGTAACACCCTAGTTTTTATTTTTAGTTTTTAGTTTTTATTCTTTTAAACCGCGCCGATTTCTGGTGAAAATAAACCGAAAATTAGGGCAGAAACTGGTTTATCCATTTTGTATTCCGGCGGAAACATTACCATTCCACCGGAAATTCAGGTTTGTCCTGAAGATTCTCATTTTTTGTAAACTCGACTTGATAATTTTTGAAACTTTAAAAACATATTTCATAAATTATAAATATCATGTCTAAGCACATATATTACAATACAAACACGCGAAAGCTCTATTTTACAAAACATGGGTGTTAACCCAAACACCTTTCATATTTCATAAACTAAAAAAACCACAAATTGAACAAAAAAAATACTTGAGTAAATTGCAAAAATGGTCCTTGTGGTTTGGCCAAATTGCAAATTTGGTCCGTCGAATTTCAAAATTACAAAAACAGTCCATATTTTGAAGGTTTGGTTCTACTTTTGGTCCTTGGTCGACCTGAAATGACTAAAATACCCCTCTTAACAGATGGTTTCTGTAAAAGAACAGAGGGGTATTTTAGTCATTTTAGGTCAACCAATGACCAAAAGTGAAGCCAAACCTTCAAAATACGAACTGTTATTGCAATTTTAAAATTCGACGGACTAAATCTGCAATTTGGCCAAACCACAAGGACTATTTTTGCAATTTACTCAAAATACTTGGACACACTAGAAAACATCTCAAGACATTGAAAACAAGATATAACCGCTACTTAACTGTAACACTCCGGTAATTCACATAGCAGCGGAAGCTAATTTGGGGTATTACTTCATGAATCAATAGTCATAATCATAGAAAACGACTCATAAAGAGACGTTTGGAAAATTTAGTTATCATTCAATAATATATCAGAGTTTTGCAAAAGGAGGTCCTAAAATACATTTAAAACACAAAGTTTGAATGATAACAAGTTTGGACGCCTTCAAGTCCATGCCACTCCGTGCCATAGTTTTGCTTAGTTACCTGAGATAAACATGCTTAAAAGGATCAACACAAAGGTTGAGTGAAATTCACAGTGTTTGAAATGTAATAGTTGAATACAAGTCAATGTAATAGTAATAATTGCAACGAATACAATTATCATGGTAAAAAATATTATATTATTGCACTAAGCTCATGACACCGAAACCTTAAGATATTCACAAGATATTGCCCCAGCAGGTGCTTTGCCAAACACCAGGAGTTCCTCAAATGATATGCGTCCGTATGGTAGTGCATTGTTATCTACCCGGACGGGGAAGTTCAGTCCCAATAGATCTATTCACGGCATTCGAGCTTACTCAACCAGTATGTTCGGTTACAAGTAATTAACGGTTCATGGTAGTGGGGCCTTATGGAAAATGAAGGTACTTAGGCAATAATATATCAGGATAGCATACAGTTTAAAATACTTGTATTCATGGTTTATAGCATGTATCTCCCCACGGGATTTAGAAAACATGTAAAGGTGGGACTATGAACTCACCTTGATAAGGTAGTTGATTGATTTGAAATTTAATTCAAATGGAAGTAAACAGCCTCGTCACGCAACCTGGGGTAATATGTCAAGTCTTAGTTTGATTGTTTCAAAACTTTATTTCATAAAGTTTAACGTAAATGATTTTGGTTTGTGAAAATATCGTATCACTGTTCGGGCTATCATAATCCAGAGGTCATGTAGTAAACGTTTGAGGAGCTAGGACACTTTAAATCGTAAATCCAGCAACTCGTCAAAACGTCTACCCAAATGAAATCCCCTCACATGAAATTCCCTAGTAACGTGATACGTTATAGATTAAATGATAAGATTTTATCTTTTTAAGTTTCTTCAAAAGCTAGTAGATGATAAATTATGTTATATATATAACATAATTATTTTATAGTGTTTCGATCGACGAATGATAACGACAAATGTGTCGGGCTTTAATAAAATCGAGTCTTATAATATTTAAATATATTTTTATAATTAATATAAAAATATTACATTTTATACCTTTAAGAATTCAAAAATGACAATATATACCCTTGGTATATATTATTAGTTTACAATTTAAACCTTTTATATATAATTCTAAAACTTTTAACCCTTATCTTTCAAGCATGGCAAAACAGGTCCTTGTAGTTTTAAGTTTAGGATATTTACATTTTCAGCCCCTCGAGTTATAAGTTTCAGAAATTTACAATATATACCCCTTTGCCTGAAAACATTTGCGAATTAAGTCCAAAATTCATAATAGTTGTAATTTTCAATCTCAAAAGTAGGTTGCAGGTTATAGCTTATTACTAAAAGATAAAATAAGTTGTATTTACCAGCTTTAACAAGCTTGTAGCTTATGAAAAGAGCTTATGAGCTTAAAAATCCAAAATGGGCACGTTTGGTTTAGAAACAATAACCCAATGGGTTAGGGCTTTTAGGTTTAGTTTCAAAGTTCATACAAATGATAGGTTAGCTTATTAAAATAGATTTTAGGACCAGCTTATAGCTTATAGCTTATAGGGTTCACGAAAATTAAGGTTTTAGGGTTTTAGGGTGCGTTTGGTTTAGGAAAACCAAACAAATGGTTTTTATGGTTCAAGGCTTATTTCACATGATCTTAAGGATAAACAAGAGCTTATATATGATCCTAAATGTAATGAGAGCTTATAGAACGAGTGTAAGAACTTACTAGTACACGAAAATGATGAAATGGGTCGAAATGGGTGAGTATGGTTCGAAAAACTTAGAGATGACTTCAAGAACTTCTTTCTTTCTTATACCTTGGGTTTAAAACAGCTTGTACTTCCTTTCTTCTCTTCTATGGCTTGGCTAGATCATAGTTTTGAGGTAGCTTTGAGTTTAAATGGTGAGTTAAAGAAGTGTGTATGTATGCGTGTATATATAGGCTTAAAACCTTGGAGTGGTGGCCAAGTTGAGTGGAGTGGTGGCCAAGGTGTAGTAGAGTAGTGACCAAGGAATGCTAGGTATAACTAAGGAGGGCTAGGGACTAGTATAGAAAGGTTTAAGGTTGTAGTGAGGGGTTATTCGGTTAACAAAGGGGGTGACGGGGTGGTTTCTTTGATGAGCAATAGGTGTTGACAAGGTGCTGAGGGTGCTAGGATAGGTGACAAGGAGGTGATGGAGGTGCTTAGCAAGGTGGTAGGCATGGTGGTGAATCATGGAGAAGGGTGGTTACTTGGTTGTAGCTTGGTTCGAACAAGTGTCGGGTGAAACAGGTTGTTTAGGGTTTTCGGGTTAGGGTTTTAGGTTTAAGTCGAGCTAGGGTTAAGATTAGAGAGGGAAAAGTGTTTAAATAGATGCATTAGAGTGCTTAATTGACTTGCACCTAGGGCTTTAGAAAGTTGTACTAGGGTTTTAGAGGGAAAAGATACTTGAATTTCATGTATTAAAAACTTGTACACAAGCCTTATAAGCTTGTACATATGTTTTGTATGTAAACATTACATAAAGTTAAGGTTTTGATATAGACGTTAACGTATAAAGTCTGTTTTATAATAACGTTATGGAAAGTATACGTTAAATAGATAACGTATGGTAAAAGTGGAGTTTTAAAACATATTGCTGTGAACAATTATGAACGTGTACTTGCTATAACGTTGATGAAATTGCATTGTAAGGTTGCGTAAGCATTTACTTTGGTAATGTTAAGTTACGTTACATATGGATGGAAAAATCTTCCATGAAAATGGTTGCATCGAATTTAAATAGATGGAAATTACACTGAGGAAAAATTGCAATCTTTATTAATAGATGGATAATTTACATAAAGGAAAATTGTGGGTTGTTATAGTCTCCTAACCTTAAAGAAATCTCGTCCCGAGATTTAGTTGGATGTTGGAGTGATGTTTGGAAATAAATGTGGATACTTGGCACGAATTTGATCTTCGCGTTCCCACATAAATTCTGGTCCTCTTTTAGAGTTCCATCTTACTTTGACTATAGGGATACGACTTTGTCTCAGTTGCTTGACTTCACGATCTATAATTTCAATTGGTTCTTCTACAAAATTGAGTTTGTCATCGAGCCAAAATTCTTTCATTGGAATGACGAGGGATTCGTCGGATAGGCACTTCTTTAAATTAGAAACGTGGAAGGTACTATGGACATTACTGAGTTCTTCAGGAAGCCCAAGTTTATATGCCACTGGGCCGACCCTTTTAAGGATCTTAAATGGTCCAATGTACCGGGGGTTAAGCTTTCCTTGCTTTTCAAATCGAATGACACCTTTTCGAGGTGATACTTTCAACATAACACGATATCCAACTTGGAATTCCAAAGGCTTTTGCCTTACATTGGCATAACTCCTTTGTCGATCTCTTGCAGCTTGCAAGCATTGTCGGATTTGTATTATCTTTTCGGTGGTTTCATGGATTATCTTTGGTCCCATGAGTTGGACATCTTCAACTTCGGCCCAACAGACAGGTGATCGACACTTTCAAACATAAAGTGCCTCAAATAGTGCTGCCTTAATACTGGCATGGTAACTGTTATTGTAAGAAAATTCTACCAGTGGTAAGTGTCTCTCCCATCCTTTTCCAAAATCTATAACACAGGCTTGAAGCATATCTTTAAGTGTTTGGATGGTTCTTTTACTTTGTCCATCGGTCTCGGGATGATATGCCGTACTCGTGTCTAATTGAGTACCCAAAGCATTCTGCATTGACTGCCAGAATCTGGATGTAAAATGACTGTCACGATCTGAGATGATAGATATTGGCACCCCATGTCGTGTGACTATCTCCTTTATATACAACCTTGTAAGGGTTTCCATACTATATGTCTCTCTGGTGGGGATGAAATGTGCTGATTTGGTAAGGCGGTCTACAATGACCCAAATTGTGTCATGTTCGCTTGATGTTTTGGGTAGTTTTGTAATGAAGTCCATCGTTATTCTTTCCCATTTCCATGTAGGAATCTCTAGTTGTATCAGTAAGCTGGATGGCTTCTGACATTCTGCTTTAACTCTAGAGCATGTTAAACACTTGCCAACATATTCAGCGATGATTGCCTTCATGTTAGGCCACCAATAGAGTTTCTTTAGATCCTGATACATCTTGTCAGAACCTGGATGAATGGAATACTTCAATTTATGGGATTCATGCATGATTAAGTCCCTCAAACCACCAAAGAATGGTAACCAACTTCGATTCTTGATACAACGAGTTCCATCAGGACGTACTTCAAATACTTTGTCCATTCCTCGTAGGTTATCAGCTTCAATGTTTTCTTCTTTGATTGCCTCAGTTTGGGCTTCGCGGATTTGTGATGGTAATTTTAGGTGAAGGGTCATGACTAATGCTCTAAATCAGAGTGGTTTGATTCGTTCCTTCCGGCTCAAGGCATTTGCTACAACATTTGCCTTCCCAGGATGGTAGCAAATTTCACAATCGTAATCTGCAAGCAATTATAACCAACGACGTTGTCTCATGTTCAATTCTTTCTAATCAAGGATATGTTGAAGACTTTTATGATCAGTGAACACAGTACACTTTGTGCCATACAGATAGTGTCTCTAAATTTTAAGAGCAAACACTACTGCTCCTAATTCGAGGTCGTGTGTGGTATAGTTTTCTTCATGAGGCTTGAGTTGTCGGGATGCATATGCAATAACTTTTTCTCTTTGCATTAACACCGCTCCCAGACCTTGATGTGATGCATCACAATAAACGACAAAATCGTTGTTTCCTTCTGGTAATGCTAAGATTGGAGCTTCACATAGCTTCTGTTTTAGCAGTTGGAAGGCTGACTCTTGGTCTTCTCCCCAGATATACTTCTTGTTTTTCTGGGTTAATTCAGTCAAAGGCTTTGCAATCTTCGAAAAACCTTTGATGAATCTCCGATAGTAGCCGGCAAGTCCTAAGAATTGGCGTATTTCTATAGGTGTAGTAGGAGATGCCCAATTCTTAACTGCTTCAATCTTGGCGGGGTCAACGTGAATTCCTTGACTGTCAATCACGTGCCCGAGAAATTGCACGATACTGATCCAGAAATGACATTTGGAGAACTTTGCATATAATCTCTCCTTTTTGAGTAATTCCAAGATTATTCTCAGATGATCTTCGTGTTCTTCTTTGTTACGGGAGTATATGAGAATATCATCGATGAATACTATCACAAATTTATCCAAGTATGGTTTGCACACACGGTTCATGAGATCCATGAACACAGTAGGCGCGTTAGTTAAACCAAATGGCATTACTTGGAATTCGTAGTGTCCGTACCGTGTTCTGAAAGCAGTCTTGGGAATATCTTCGTCCCTGACTCTCAGTTGGTGATAGCCTGATCTTAAGTCAATCTTTGAGTAAGTACTCGAACCCTGAAGTTGGTCGAATAAGTCATCGATTCTGGGTAATGGGTAAAGATTCTTTATGATGAGTTTATTCAGCTCCCGGTAATCGATACACATTCTGAAAGATCCGTCTTTCTTTTTAACAAATAAGACAGGAGCTACCCAGGGCGAAGTACTTGGTCGAATAAAACCTCTGTCTGCTAACTCTTGTAGTTGGTTTGATAGTTCCTGCATTTCTGAAGGAGCTAATCTGTAGGATGCTCGGGCTACTGGTGCTGCTCCTGGCATTAAATCGATTTGAAATTCTACTTGGCGAACTGGAGGAAGGCCGAGTAGATTTTCAAGAAAGACTTCCAGAAATTCTCTGACTACCGGTATATCTCCTAGTCATTTTTCGTCTGACTTCTTCTCCATTACATGGGCTATGAAAACTTGATATCCTCTGGATATATATCTTTTGGTTTTAATACAGGATATGAGGCTTAGTCGGGTTTTACTTCGATCACCTCCGATGATTAAAGTTTCACCGTCAATGGGGATGTGGACGACTTTCTTGTTACAGATAATTCTAGCATGATACTTGGATAACCAATCTATACCAATGACGACGTCAAAACTACCGAGTTTAATCGGCATGAGATCAATTTCGAAAGGTTGGTTTAGCAAAATCAGAGTGCAACCCTAGATAACGATATTAGTACCTACTAGGTTTCCATCGATCATTTCAATATCGTAGGTAGTATCTAGTGTAATTGGTGGGATATTAAGCATAGAAACAAGAGATATGGATACAAAACTTTTATCGGCTCCTGAATCAAATAATACTCTAGATAGATGTTGGTTTAGAAAGAACGTACCCGTGACTACGTTCGGGTCTTGGTGAGCGTTCTTGTCCCTCAGCAAGTATGCCCTTCCATGGGCATTGTTGTTTGCTCTTGAGCACTGACTTTTGTAGTGTCATTTCTCTTCGCAGGCATGACAAGTTACGGATACTGGTAGTAGGTTGCTTCCAGTGGCTGGCCCTTTGTTTCTGCTGTTCCTGGTCAAATGACCCACCTTGTTGCAAGTTTGACACTTGACAGTGCAAGGTCCTGTGTGATGCAGGGTGCATTTCTTACACAGGGGAAGACTTCCAGTATACCTACTATTTTTAGTTGGGGTGATAGCATAAGCCCTGACGGTTTCTTGCCTTCAATTCTGTTGTTGTTGGTGATCCTTTTTGCGATTGTTATTGTAACAATCCGTATTTTTGATCAATGTATGACGTTATTAAATTAACTAATTATTTTTTTTCTCGTACGCGTTCGCTTTTAAATTTAATAGTTAAGTTAAATCGCGTAAGTTAAAAATTATCGTTTAGCGTAAATGGACACCAAACAAATAAATGTTTACATCAAGCAAGTGTTAAGTAATTATTTTGAGTATAATTATTAACTTTGTTTATTTTATTTTTATTGGTTACGTAAATTGATTACGTTTTACGATAAAATTACGTTTAGGCATACCCGGAAGCACCAAAACTTTTCTACGCTTCAACAAATACCCACTTTTATACCCAATACTAGAAATATAACTCAAATACCTCCAGTATGCTCATATGGCCCCCCCACCACCCCCCCCCCGATTTGACTCAAAGATACAATAAGAAAATTTCATAGGAACACTTTCCTGGTTTTCTCATGGATAATCTCACTTTAGGAATCGAAAGACCGAAAGGACAAATGTACAAATGACCAAAGGATCTTTCCTAAGACTCTTCTTGTTTCCCATGCCATATGCAATCGTTTTGACCAATAGGCACTATTATTCTTGTATGAACAAGAGTATAAACATTCATACAAACAATCACTTGGTGTAAAAGATCAAAAACACTCTCTTTTCTCCTCTTATAGCCACAGTTCAAAACCTTTACTCAATCTATACAAAAAATTTCTACATCTTTACAAGACCTTCACACATCCCTCCTAAGATATACTAAGGTATTTACAAGCCTTGGTTAACCATTTGCAAGTATTTATCAAAGAAAGGAAGCTAGGGTTTTCATTTGGATAATTAGGGTTTTCATTAGTTCAAGCTTGGGTTTTATATCTAAAAAAGGGTTTAGATACTTTGGTTCATCATCATACATCACTATAAGGTTATCTAAAAAAACCTTCATGTCTTTACTTTTATCATATTATGAGTTTATATGTTCTATTTAGCAATATCACCATTAGGAAACTTTTAAACATGTAAAATATATTTCTGCTTGTGGTTATGATTTTGAACACTTTTACATATGTTGTGTAGTTGATAATATCATGGAATATAGGAAGTATAAGGTATGGTACTCATGTTTGTTAAAGTATAACGGTTTTATGTGTAAACTTGCTAAATTAGGGTTTCTTTAATAAAGTTGTGATTATAAGAGAGATTAGCAGACTTACTATTCGAACACAAGGACAAACTATGAACTAATGAACCTATTATATGTAAGACATAAGATATGAAGTTTTTTAAAGTACTTGTAACAAAGTTGTTAACCTAAAAAGTCTTAAAATCAAGTTTTAAACACATTTCATCATACAACTTTAAAACCTATGTTTTGTTGATTTTGACACAGCACCCAACATGTTTTTTAAAAGATAGTGCGTCTTATGACGATTCTAAAATGATAGAAACTCGAAAAACCGATTTATATCGAAAAAGATACGACGATTTCAAGGTTCGTTAATTATATACTTTTATAAAACAATTTTTATAAATACTTACTATTCACCACAGAAAACTTATTTTTTTTAAAACATCATAAATTATGATAAAACTTTTATACGAGAACGTACTCGAAAGAATCGCTAAAAACGGATTATAAAACGAATAAGTTACAAGTTACGGAGATTTAGATAACTAAATCTATAAACATAAATACTATAGCTATTATGAACAGTACTAATCACTATCTCATCAGAAAACTCAAAATTTTAAAATGTTTATTTGATAACTCGTTTTAATACGAAGGTGGACGTGAAACGACAGAAAGGGATAAAAACGAGAAGTTAGCCAGATTTACTAGATTATACTTATTAACGTTTTTACTTTATAAAATATGATTTCATCTAAAACGATTAGAAGGTGTTGTAGCTTATAGGATATTATATGTGGATTAGTTAAATCAAAGTACTATATTACTAGGGAGTTTCATAATGAGGCCTCTTCGGGGTGGCGTATCGACGAGTTGTTGGATTTACGATTTAAAGTGTCCTAGCTCCTCATACGGTCACTACTTGACTCTTATTATGATAGCGCCGAACGTAGTTTGATGAGCTTTTCGACATATAATAATTAAAGTGTTTAGATTCTTATACGACCTATATTGGGTTAGGTTGCAATTTTTTTTTTTATTTTTTTTTTTTTTTTTTTTTTTTTTTTTCTTTTTTTATATTTCTATTAGGATTCCTTCATGACACATTTTTCTGTTGTGAATACTTGTTGATTACCATTCACTCGAGGTGAGTTCATAGCCCCCTTTTTACTACGTAATTGTTTTACAAAAATCTACGGGATGAATTACATTGCTTGTTTACTATTGGACACAAGTGTTTTTCTAAGTGTTTTCAAAGTGTTTACAAAGTGTACGCTATCCAGATTACTGCCTGAATATTATTGCTAAGTTACCTTATTGCCGTGAAGTCCCTATTTATCATGAACCGTTAATTGCTATTGTAGTAAGCGCGAGTATTGTGGATAGATCTATCGGGACTGACAATCCCCACCTTTCCTTGGGTCACTAGTTTGATCAAGGTGCATTTAACATTGAGAGGTGTTAGGTTGTTGGCAAGCATCCTATATTCTGATTGGTGGCACAACATCTAGTTAGGCTTCGGGGTCTAGCGAGTTAGGGAATAATAATCGTTTTGGAATACTTAAATGTGTTTCAGATCTACTATTACCCTTCGATCTTGTGGTCCACCCTTTTTTTCCAAAAAACCCTATGATTTCACTAACTTTGTGTTGACTTTTTCCAGCATGTAATTTCAGGTCCTTAGGAGTATGAAGTCTGAAGGGGAGCCATGGCCGGATATCAATGAAGACGGTTCTATCTGGTTTATCTAACGTTATGCATCTTTTTATTATCTTTAAATAACTTAAGTCATCTTTTGGATATTATGAAGCTCTTTTGGTATAATTAAAAATGTATGGTAATGTTTATGACATATAAAACTTATGAGACTCAATGTAAAAACTGCTGATATTTTTTTTTTGTATTTTTTTTTTTTCTATGCATCGAATGAAATCTTTGTCTTAAAACTGTCCAATTTATGGTGTTTCCTATATCTTGGATTGTTTGACTTTACAGCATAAGCCCTGACGGTTTCTTGCCTTCTATTCTGTTGTTGTTGGTGATCATTGTTGCGGTTGTTATTGTTGTTACGGTTGTTTTGGTAGTTATTGTTGGTGAAGGTTCTTCTATCATCAAACTTTCGTTTGTGATCATTGGTTCTTTGCACAGAATTGTGCTTTGTTACTTGATCCATTAACCTATGGGTTATGGTAATAGCTTCCTCTAAATTTTGAGGTTTTGAAGCGGTAACATTTCCTTCAATACTTCTAGGTAATCCCCCAATGAAGACTTCCATAATTTTCTCAGAATTTGGGACCATAGTTGGACATAAAATTGCCAATTCATGGAATCTTCTAATGTAAGTCTTAAGATCATTTCCTTTTACAGTTAGAATGTAAAATTCATCTTCCATTTTCTTGACCTCGGTTCGGGGACAATACTTCTTTATTAAGAGCTTTTTAAATTTGGACTAGGTGATCTTGTAGGTTTCCTCTATTCCAATAGGCTGGGCGAATAAATTCTACTAGGACAAAGCTTCTTCAATTAAAGTACCAGTATCAAATTTCACTTTGCAGTCCTAGGTACAGTTACTACAGAGAAATGCCTATTTAGTTCGTTCAAACCAGCCGATGAGGCCAATAGCGCCTTCCGTACCTTTGAAATTGAAAGTTTGGCAGCTCATAAACTCTTTGTAGCTGCATTTTCTTGCTACAGAAGTTTCACCTTGTCGGGTGTTTCTATTGGTATTGTCAGCATTTGTCATGGTAGCAGCTTGTGCTTCCAGAGCTGCGGCAACACTATCAGCAACTAGTTTCCTGATAGCAGCCCGAGACATGGCTGGTGCTGCAGATGTTGGTGTCCTCTTAGGAGCCATTCTATTAACATTTACATGACAACACAAAATAAGAATATATCATTGTATAGATTCTTATTTGGTATAAGTTCTAACAAAGAAATACACATTCTTTGATATTACATTACAGGATAAACATAAATTTTTTGGAATGGACACTCTAACAAGCATCTAACTCATTAGGTTTCTCAGGGACTGGTTCATTTCTCAGTAACTCATTAGGTTCCTCGGGGACCGATTTACTTTTCAGTGATAGTGATATGATACCGCGACCACTTAGATAACTCATTATGTATCATACTGTACATGAGTAATCATAATATAGGACATAGGATAGACAACCACGATAAACATAAATCGGTATCATAAAACAGCGAGGTATAATAGAATCACCATTGTATTAAGTCATAAACAACTTGTCTACATATTTGAGTAGACATAACTCTGTAACAACCCAGTGTAAAATAACATAAGTTATTTATATATAATTAATAGTTATGTATCTTTACATACTATTCAGGAAATGTAGTGGCACGAAGGACTTTCTTGGATGAAAAATGGTTATAGTTTAGGTTTTAACCTTGTTCTCTATAATTGCGGCTCTTGATACCAATCTGTAACACCCCGTTATTTGACATATAGCAGCGGGAGCTAAATTGGGGTATTACTTCATGAATCAACAATCATAATCATAAAACACGACTCAAAAGAGATGTTTTGGAAAATTTAGTTATCATTCAATATTATTTCAGAGTTTTACAAACAGAGGTCCCAAAATACATATGAAAACATAGAGTTTGAATGATAACAAGTTTGGACGTCCACAAGTCCAATGCCACTCCGTGCCATAGGTTGCTCAATTACCTGAGATAAACATGCTAAAAATGTCAACACAAAGGTTGAGTGAAATTCACAGGTTTGAAATGTAATAGTTGAATACAAGTCAATGTAACAGTAATAATTGCAACGAATACAATTATCATAGTAAACAGTATTATATTATTGCACCAAGCTCATGACACCGAAGCCTTAAGTAAATGTTATTCATAAGTTGTTGCCCCAAGCGGGTGCTTTGCCAAACACCAGGAGTTCCTCAAATGAAATGTGTCCGCTGGCCATGTATGTATCAGAACCTGGACGGGGAAGTTCAGTCCCAATAGATCTATTCACGGTATTCGCGCTTACTTCGCAAAGTAATTAACGGTTCATGATAGTGGGGCCTTGTGGCAAATGGAGGTACTTAGGCAATAATATATCAGGATAGCATACAATTGTAAAATACTTGTATTCATGTTTATAGCATGTATCTCCCCACGGAGTTTAGAAAACATATAAAGGTGGGACTATGAACTCACCTTGATAAGGTAGTTGATTGATGTCAAAAGTGACTCAAATAGAAATAAATAGCTTCGTCACGCAACCTGGGATAATATGTCAAGTCTTAGTTCGATTGTTTCAAAACTTTATTTCATAACGTTTAACGTAAATGATTTTGGTTTATTAGTTTGTGAAAATATCGTATCACTGTTCGGGCTATCATAATCCAGAGGTCATGTAGTAAACGTTTGAGGAGCTAGGACACTTTAAATGTTACTTTATGTATTAGTCTTTAATTTAAATAATTTTATTACAAAAATACAGATGTCATTGGAACGATTGTTTCTATTTCTGACGCTATTCCTTTCAACTATGCTGGGGTTGACAAAATAAGGAGGATTGTCATTCTTGAGGATTTTGAGTAAGATTATAATTAAAAATTCGAAGTGTCATAGCCTTTTGAAGTGCCATAGCCTTTCTCTATATACCGTGTAATATTTTCTTTTTGTGGCATTTTTTTGTTTTCTTTTGTTTCTATACCGGCTGAACATACATGTCGTTTTGTTATACATAATAAACTAACAACGCCACACAAGGTTATATCCAAACATTGCTGACAGTGGATTGGAAACCAATTATAGTATAGAAAAGGCTGCAACTCGTCAAAACGTCTACCCAAATGAAACCCCTCACATGAAATTCCCTAGTAACGTGATACGTCATAGTTTAAATGATAAGATTTTATCTTTTTAAGTTTCTTCAAAAGATAGTAGATGATAAATTATGTTAAATATATAACATAATTATTTTATAGTGTTTCGATCGACGAATGATAATGACAAATGTGTCGGGCTTTAATAAAATCGAGTCTTATAATATTTAAATATATTTTTATAATTAATATAAAAATATTACATTTTATACCCTTGGGAATATGAAAATGACAATATATACCCTTGGTATATATTAATTCACAAATTTAACCCTTTACTTTAAATCTTTAAACATTTATAGTTTCTAAAATTTAACCCTTGGATAATTACATTTTTGGCCCGAAAGTTATATAGTTTCTAAAATTACAATATATACCCTTATGCATGAAATGTTTTGCGTTTCTAGTCCAAATTCCATAATCTTTGTATTTTTTGATCTCAAAATCAATTTGCAGCTTATAGCTTATAAATATAAGCTAAAATAAGTAAGTTTTACGAGCTTGTAGCTTATGAAAAGAGCTTATGAGCTTAAAAATCCAAAATGGGCATGTTTGGTTTAGAAACAATAACCCGATGGGTTAGGGCTTTTATGATTAGTTTCAAAGTTCATAAAAATGATAGGTTAGATTATTAAAATAGCTTTTAGGACCAACCTTATAGCTTATAGGGTTTACGAAAATTAAGGTTTTAGGGCGCGTTTAGTTTAGGAAAACCAAACAAATGGTTTTTATGGTTCAAGGGTTATTTCACATGATCTTAAGGATAAACAAGAGCTTATATATGATCCTAAATGTAATGAGAGCTTATAGAACGAGTGTAAGAACTTACTAGTACACGAAAATGATGAAATGGGTCGAAATGGGCGAGTATGGTTCAAAAAACATGGAGATGACTTCATGAACCCTTGTTCTTCTTAAACCTTAGCTTTAAAACAGCTTGTACTTCCTTTCTTTTCTTCTATGGCTTGGTTAGATCATTATTTTGAGGTAGTATGAAGTTTTGATGGTGAATTAAAAGTATGTGTATGTATGCGTGTATATATAGGATAAAAGAAGAGTAGTGACTAAGTTTAGAAGAAGTGATGGCCAAGTAGACTTGGAGTGGTGGCCAAGATTAGCTAGGTGTGACTATGGGGAGGTAGGAGGTAGCATGGAGAGGTGTATAGAGGTGAAGGGGGCGCAACTAACCAATGAGGTGACAAGGGTTTTGCTTGGAGTCCAAGGTGGTGATGGAGGTGGTAGGGTGGTTGCTTGGTGGTGAAAAGGTGGTGACAAGTAGGTGAAAGGAGGCTAGCTCGGTGGTGTGTCTTGGAGAAGGGTGGTTGCTTGGTTTAAACTTGGTTCGAGCTAGTTAGGGGGTGACGGGTTCATTAGGGTTTTCAGGTTAGGGTTTTAGTTTTTAGCCGAGCTAGGGTTAGGATTAGAGAGGGAAATGTGTTTAAGTATGATGCATTGGAGTACTTGTAACTTGTGTTATATAGATTGTTCGAAATCTCAAAAGAAATTGGTGGGAAAATGGCATCATTTGAATTTTATGCTTAGTCGGATTGTACAATGAGCTCAAATGAGTTGTACATTGATTTTGGAGGGAAAATGTAATTCAAATATTATGTATTAATCACTTATACACATGCCTCATAGGTTTGTACACTTATTTTGTATGTAAACATTACATATAGTTAGGGTTTAGATATAAACGTTAACGTTTAAAGTCTGTTTTATAATAAACGTTTTAAATGGTACGTTAAATAAATAACATATGGTAAAAATGAAGTTTTGAACATATTGCTTGACATATTATAACGTTTACTTGCTATAAACGTTGATGAAATTGGCATTGGTAGGTTGCATGAGCACGTTTACTTTTGTAATGTAAGTTACGTTACATTATGGATGGAAAAACTTTCTATGAAAATGGTTGCATCTAATTTAATAGATGGAAATTACACAGAGGAAAAATTGCATCTAATTTAATAGATGGATAATTACACTTAGGAAAATTATGGGTTGTTATAAGAAAAAGGGTCGTCATCTTTTCCAAGGTTAGTTATTCATGAAAAGAAGTATACTGGAATATGCTTCAAGTTATAAATATGTATGTTAAGCTTCTTGTTTGATAAAATTTCTACCAACAATAGTTCTCACTAGAGAACAGTCTACACCGAGTTATCGATTTATTTGAGAAGCTGTTTAAATTAGCTCCTAAACACCCTGTAAAAGTATAAAATAAGCTTTCACTCCTTATAACTATGTATGCACTCCTTTGGTATTATAGTGTATGGAATTATTTTAATGCAAAGTCTATATATTCATGGTCAGACAACACTTGATTTCGACTCAAGGAGGCTGGTAGGAAAGATTTGTTTTTAAAGCTTGAGACTTGTTTAATGTACTTATCAACGATAATCCTGGCCATCAAATTTTTTATGTGTGATTAATTTTTTGTGTGTGTTTAGTATGCTTGGTTTAATGGGTTTGCGTATGTAGTACTTTTTGTTACTTTGACTTTAGAAGTCAAACAATATAGATTCTTCGTTTTTGAGTATGAAGTTATGAAAGGTTAGGAGTTACATATGTTGTACGATGGTTATTAATTTTCCTGTATAAACTGATTGTGATCATTTACTCATCTTTCTTTTGAAACACTGGTATGTTAAGCGCAGCTGCTATTTACGATGGAGGTGCTAATGTGGGTGCATAATGTATAAACAAGTGAGTATATTGTCAATTAAGGCATTGTAAATGAGTTGTGTTCTTGTTATCTCTCAGTTTCGTCACTTGTTCCCACATCCAATAGATTGTTATATACTATAGTTGCAAGTCTATTGTTCTATTTCCAAATTAGGTGAGACAAAGCTTCAAACAAAGAGGTTGGGTTGTTCACTTCATTGATTTGACTTCACTTTACTTAAGATTAAAGAGAGGGGCCGGGCGGGCAGCAAAGGCTCATTTAGTATACCATGAGCGAGCAGCACGCACCTACTCCTATCAAAATGAAAAGTAGCAAAGGCTCATTTACTACATTAAATTGTTTATTTTACTGCATCATATTGTAAATTTTACTACATTAAATTGTATATATTACTGCATCACTATGTAAATTTTACTGCATCACAGTGTAAAATTTACTGCATTAAATTGTATATTTTACCTCATCACAATGTAAATTTTACTACATTAAATTATATATTTTTTGCATCACAGTGTAAAATTTACTGCTTTAACTTGTATAATTTACTACATCACAGTGTAAATTTTACTGCATTAAAATGTATATTTTACTGCAGAACATTGTAAATTTTACTGTGTTAAAATTGTATATTTTACTGCATCACAGTGCAAATTTTACTGCATTAAATTATACTGCATTAAATTATATATTTTACTGCATCATAGTGTAAATTTTACTATATTAGATTGTATATACTTTACTGCATTAGATTGTAAATGCTACTACATCACAGTGTAAATTTTACTGCATTAAATTGTAAATTTAACTGCATTAAATAGCATATTTTACTGTATCACGTTGTAAATTTTACTGCATTAAATTGAATATTTTACTGTATCACAGTGTAAATTTTACTGCATTAAATTGTATATTTTACTGCATCACATTGTAAATTTTACTGCATTAAATTGTATATTTTACTGCATCACTATGTAAATTTTACTGCATCACAGTGTAAAATTTACTGCATTAAATTGTATATTTTACTTCATCACAGTGTAAATTTTACTGCATTAAATTATATATTTTACTGCATCACATTGTAAATTTTACTACATTAAATTGTATATTTTACTGCATCACATTATAAATTTTACTGCATTAAATTTTATATTTTACTGCATCACAGTGTAAATTTTACTGCATTAAATTGTATATTTTACTGCATCACTATTTTAATGCATCATAGCGTAAATTTACTTTATTACTAAAATGTATACTTTATGCATCAGATTGTAATTTTACTAATCTGAGTATAATTTTATGTTAATCTAATTGTATTTTTTTTTTTTTTATTGCTATTTTAAATGGTATATTTACTATATCAAATTGTGATAAATTTTACATGAATTATAATTAAATTTTACTGCATACATTGTAAATTTTTACTGCTTTAAATTATACGCATTTTAATGCATCATATTTAATTTTTATTGCATCTTAGTGTAATTTTTACTGCACATTATATGTGTATTGTTACTTCATCATATCGTGTAATATTTTTCTTGCTTTATCAATTGTTATTTAGTTTTTATTGCATCAACTTGTAAAGTTGTACTACAGGATTATTGTTTTTGTTTTGCTTCTGTTTTTATATGCTGGTCGGCATTATAGTATATTTATCCTGATTCTCAGTGTTAATGGTACTCTCTGTTGTGGATCTGTTATGGCTGCTCTTTGGTGATTTGGACGGAATCAACAGTGTGATATTTTTTACGGCTGGTTGTGGGTGGGTATGCGGTAAGGTTCTTGGGAGGGGGGCTGGGGTTTTTCGGGTGGCATCACATTGTAAGTTTTACTGCATTAAATTGTATATTTTTACTGCATTACTATGTAAATTTTACTGCATCACAATGTAAAATTTACTGCATTAATATGTAGGATCATCATAGGTAACAATTTAGTTTGTCATGGTAAATAATGTATTATTCACTAAATTATTAACTGTGATGCACTAAGAAAATAACAATTTATTTTGTCAGTTACTGCATTACGATGTATTTTGTTAGTGCATTACACTTAAAAATGCTAGCATCACATTGTAAGTTTTACTGCATTAAATTGTATAGTTTATTGCATCACTATGTAAATTTTACTGCATCACAGTGTAAATTTTATTGCATTAAATTGTAGGATCATCATAGGTAACAATTTAGTTTGTCATGGTAAATAATGTATTATTCACTAAATTATTAACTGTGATGCACTAAGAAAATAATAGTGATGCACTAAAATATTATTGTATCGTAACTAAAAACGCTATATTGAAAACGAGTTATCTCTCACAAACTTTATTCTTTTTGAACGATTTAAAAAGCGGCGTAAAGTATATCATAATATCTATAATTTTCAAGTTTTGTAAATTTTCTAAGTTTAATTTTATAGTGATGAAAATTACGGTTCAAAACGCAATGAAACAAGAATATGTACATTTTTGTAAAAAAATAATAATTAAAAAATATAACTTTTTTGATCTTACATGAGTAAAACGCTTAATTATTCATTATGGTACAAAAATTATTGCATTTACATCTAGTTTTACAATAAAAATCTCATATATGCATTTCATCAAACACCTTGTGTGCATAAAATATGACTAAAACACCATTTTCAAAGTGTGATATCTCACTCATACTATGTCGGTTTTGTGTGATTCAAATTGTTGTGTAAAGCTTGAACATAATACTACAACTTTCATGTTTTAAGTGTTCTGTGATTCATTTGTTATGATGGACAAAATTTGGGTCGGAAATGGGGAAAAAACCAAGAAATTCAAAACCCATTTAATTTCTTAAAAAAAAGTTGAACGAAATTTAACAAGATTTATGTCGATTTAAAGAGGATTTCATTCTAAGAATTATGGTGAAATCGGTTTTTTTATAAAAGTTTGTCATTTAAGAGTTATGTCCATTTCAAATTCGTGGTGATTTTTGAAAAGAACATGAATACTTACCAAAATGCCATTAACCGAATGTGCCCTTCAACTTTTTGTTATTTACAGAAACACCCCTCTGTTTTTTTGATCTTGCTTTTCTAATCCGACGGTTGAGATGGCTTCCTACCCTTTTTATTATAACTTCTTTTTTATTATAACCCTACCATATATATAAGAATGATTTTTAGCCACACATTTTAAATAGGAAAGAGAATTTTAAAAGGAGATGCAT